>PVJD01006209.1:0-102134 GCA_004026545.1 Mormoops blainvillei
CTACTTTCCAAGGCCCATTGTAATTTTGCCCTGTCCTCTCCGTCAGCTTTCTCTCACTATTACTCTTCCATTAAACGTCCTTGCTCCAGCAAGGAAGAATTACATACCTGTCTCTAAATGTACCAGTCTCTGCATTCTTGGCCTCTTTCATTTTTTTTTATTTTTACTTTATTTTACTTTTTTGGATCTCCAACATGCCATTTATTAACCACCCCAACCTGGTTTGACCAGTGTCACAGAGACAAGTAACAGATCTGCAGTTCCCCAGAAGTTATCACCAAAGTATCTCCTACTTACATCTTTATGTTAAACCGAAGTCCTCCCTTTCTCTTTTTTTTTCAATTTTTCCATTACAGTTGACCTTTAATGTTATGTTAGTTCTCGGTATACAGCATAATGGTTAGACATTATATAAATTATGAAGTGATCACCACAGTAAGTCTAGTAGGACACCACACATAGTTATTACAATAGTACTGACTACTGTTCCTTCCTCTCTCTCTCTCTCCCCCTCTCTTTCTCTCTTTCTCTCGCACACACACAGAAACACACCCACTACACATTTCTGCACCTGCTGTCCACTATAAGTACAATATCCTAATATCCTTCTTATACCTTTCTAAATGGAATTAGCTCTTTGACCTTTAACACATAGGTTAATCTTCTGGGAAGCCTTTCTTGTGAGCTTCTCTCCCTTCCTCTTTGAATCATCTGGGTTAAGTGCCCCTTCTGCACTTCATACATGAGTGTAATTGTTTCCTTTTCTAATTTCTCCACCAGGCTGCAAGTGATTTATATGCAACACTGGTGTGAATATCTACAGCAATAAACACTGAGCTTAGCACATAGTAATAACTTAATAAACATTTCTTGAAATGAAGCCAAAGACAGCTCACTTTTGCAGTTGGTCACTGTGTTCCCCACGTGACTTCTTCTCTCTCCAAGCCTTCTCCTTCGTTCACCTTCCCCCTCCCAGAGCTTCTCCAATGCCACCAGACATTCTTCTTAACAACACTTCTCTGCTACAAAGCCTCTTTCATTTTCTTTTTGTCATGGATGGTTTTGTACCTAGGAGGTACTTGGAAACAGCTAAAGACATTTCCTATGGCCACAACTGGACTGGAGGTGTTGCTGCTAGCATCTAGTGGACAGAGCTCAGGGGACACTGCTAACCATCCTACAGTGCATCCCCCACAACAAAGTATTGCCAGGTCCAACATGTCAATATCATCAAGGCTGAGAAATTCTGGTCTGTAATGAGTGAATAAACATGCCAACTACCTATCTGCATGCCCAGGAAACGTGCTCTCCAGTAATGTGGAAAACGAGGCAACTAAAAACTGACTGCAGCGGGCCAGCCTCCCATCTGCTGGCATGTTAAAAACAGAGCTGCTGCATTGGCCTCAGACTTCGGGACTGTCCCATGCGGTCCAGGAAGCTGCGCCACAACACAGGCGAAGTGTGGAGAATGCCGGTAGTCTTGCCTTGGCGTCCACGCCAATGAAACCTTCTGCTGCAACATGTAAAACATAGACGTGAAGGGTTTTAAAAAGTGTTTGTTATATGTGCAATAATACCATGGTGGCAGGAAGGAATTCATGTGGTTCCGTGACTGTCTCAGCAGAGAGGAGTAACTCAAGCACTACAGAAAATGATGCTCAGCGGTCTCAGGAAAGCAGTTAGAGCTGATTAGCTACCATCCCTGTCATTCAAGCTTTACTGTGCAACTCGGAATCCAAGGAATTTATTGACTTCACCTTGTTTTTTGAGCCCTCTTTGTGCCGAAATATTGTTTAAGTAAGGAGGAGTATCTAGGGAATCAAAAATATTAGATTCTACTTTTCAATTTCACCTAAGCCAACATGAACTTAGTAGTAGTGGGCTACAGATTGGCATGTGGAATGGCCAGGTATTGACTTTGGTCTGGTTTCGCATGGAAGCAAGAATGGACACGCTGCTCTGGCTTGGCAGTGAGGCGGTGCCGGACTCTACCTGTCCAACGTTCAGAGAGGAGCAACCAAGTGGGGACCAAGGAATTAGGATATTGTAGCAATAGACATGTTTTCATGGAAACAGTATAGTTGTCAAAATTGACACTGTAAGAAAACTGGCACATAGAATTTTGGGACAAGCCATGTTGCCCTCCAGAAGGTTACGCCTCTTGGGGCATTTCCAGAGCATCAGTTTAATAACATCTGCTTTAAATTTCTATACGTTCTATTTCCCTGGAAACTAAAAATACTCTGAATTGAACATAAACTGACCCTCTTTGTAGCTTATTTTATTTATAATGACTCTTGATAGTCTTTGATTTCAAACAGACTCTCTAAGATCTTTTTATTTTTCTCAACGGCAATGAATTGCCATGTAACTTTCTAAAAAGAGCTTCAAAAAGTTAAACTTCATTTATTCAGCTTACTTCCATTGCTAACGTGTGCTAATTTGGCAATCGCCCACAAGTAAACCTTAATCAAAGGAGTCCTGTCTCAAAAACTAAAAAAATAAAAAATTTTTAAAAATCCATCAACCAATAGTTCATTGCTTCTCCATTTATAAGAATCCAAGTAACAAGATGCCAAAGAGAAAATTGTAAGAATAATAAACAAGCAGGGCTATCTAATGTCAAGAAGGGAACAGACCTACAACTTCATTTTGAAGTTCCCAAGCTTTATTTTGAATATCAGTGAAAAAAATCTACTGCTAGTTATAGTGCCATCTTCCTCTGTCAGCCATTTCTCAGTAAGTATTGATTTCTCATAATGACGGCACCACCACACTCCCCCTCCCCTTCCCTCACTCACTCATGTGGCATTGATGGCTTGCCTGCCCACACGTTACCTATGATTTGTAGACACTGACAATGACTACTAAAGGGAACACGTGTATTCTGCCAATCACCTTCCCTGTACCTAACAGAGAACTTGGCAGACTTCCTCAATGTTACCAAAAAGGAAGATTTGGAGCCCTTGTTGGACTAGTCAATTTTAGCTCTTCCATCAGGCTCTACCTTTTTCCATGGAATAGTGAAATATTTTCCAAAGATTATTACTTTATTGCCTTTATTGTCCCAATAGAATGCATTACCATAGCTCAGAGGTGTAGGTGAATATTTTTTCTTAAACGGCTACATTCCACCACCCTCTGGAGCTCTCCATAAGAATGTGCTTAGAATGCATGGTATTTTTCGACAGAAAAAGCCAAACCCAGTTTTTGTAGGTGGTCCTGGGTTTTAGATTGCCCTCCAAAGCACTTGGATATATTACACAAATTGAGTTGCAATATATACAACTAGCAAGGGTTAAATATACATGGAAATTATCGATACTGGATTTCTAAATGTTTTCCCAGCATAGATTCATGGTCTTACAAGTTCTTCAGGCTAGAATCAATAGAGTATTCAAAGTCAGGGTACAATAATTTTTTAATCCTTCCATAAAGCTTTAGCTTCAGCATCGCACCAAAGATTCCTGACTGCTTTGTAGGTGTTACACCTGATTCTGTAACGAAGGCCACTTTAAGTTAAAATTCCATTAGGCACTTCTAAGGAAATCAATTAGGTTAAACTAATTTATACCCACCGTTACTGTTAATTAATGAGATTTCATTCTTGTCTGTAATGATTATATCTAAATCCCAGCAAATCAGGCTAGAGGGAGGTCAGCTGGGGAGTTCACAGTCAGGATGGATTATGTGACTCCAACATCTACGTTTATGGAGGTAGAAGTGAACTTAGAGCACAGGCCATGCCCAAGCAGACGATGTCCTACAGGAGCACCTAGGCCAAATCCAGGACATCAGACAGGAGCGTCCATTCAGGAAACAGAGCAAAGGTTAAATTTTGCAGCGCAGCTACGTCCGTACAACCAAAGAGGTCAGGAAAAGGAATAAGAAGTTTATTCAACTGACAGTGTCAAAGAGAGGGGAATTCATGAAATAACACAAAAATGTAGACTGGAGTCTTATGATCACAACAGGAAGTTTTAGTTTTAGTCCAACTAAATTGAAGTTGTAATTCTATTAAGCAAGAGACTCACATGATCTGTCTTGCGATTTTAGCCGAACACCTGTTTCCTGTGTAGAAAACACACTGTGGGGTGGGGGGAAGGTACGTATATCCGCATAAAGGTATACATACCAGTTATCCAGATGAGAGTCGATAGTGGTTTGGATTAGAATGGTGACAACAGAAATAAGTGGAGAAAGATTCATGGATCTGAGATATATTTTGGATGTAGTTACAAAAGAACTTGCTGAAAAACTAATGGCTTGGTATAAGATAGCGAGAGGAAAGGATGACTCCTGGCTTCCTGGCTCGCTCACCTTGAATAGATGACGATGGCAGTAACTGTCATGAGGTTAGTACATTTCGGGCATGATAACTTTGAGTCATCCATCAAATAGACAGGGGGCTATCCAGATACAGAGCTCAGGGAATGAGTCCGCCCAACAATGTGAACACAAAAGAGGAAATGAGGCTGGACGCCATCATCTATAAAGGGAGCATAGGAAGTTGAGGAACTCCAACACGAAACATTAAGGTTGAAGTCAAAATAGGAGAAACAAGATAAATTGCAAAGAGCAGGCAAAGCCTGGGGCTTAAGCAAAAAGAGCAGCAGGGGTCGGTGGTGTCAAGGATAACGAGGACAGTGTTTTAAGAAACTGACTTTAAATAGTTGATCATGTGTGACATTACTGAGAAACCAAGAGAGATGAAGACTGTGAGATCTGTCCATTGGAATTGTTCATTGGACGGGGCTGGTGACCTCGAGAAAAGAGGTTTCAGTGGCGGTGGGGTGAAAGTGGAATTGACACAGGTCAGAATCTGAATGGCAGGGATACGGGTGTTACTAGTACAGATCATTTGTTGAAGAGATTTTGTTGTGATGCGAAGCAAGGTAACAAACGGTAGTTATGGGAGAAAGGGCATTAAAGGGGAGTTTGTTTTTTAAGGATAGAGAGTATTACACATTTTAAATACTGATGGAAATAATCCCGTAGGAAGAAAAGCCAAACTGACAATGCAGAAAATATAAGAGATGACTATTGAGGTAAAACCCTCGGTAGGATAAGAGAGGTGAGACCCACAGCACCAGCGAGGGGATTTCATTAGACAGGAGCCGGGATATTTCTTCCGTTGACTCAGAGTGGGAGGAAATCCACACACCCTCAAGCAGGTAAACGTGGTGTTGTGAGAATAAGATAGTTTTCTTCTGATAAAATTTGTTGAGTTTATTTAAAATAAGCGACGATTTCTAGTTTTTCAGTAAAGTACAAGAGGATAGGGATTATTAGTTGGGTATGTATGTGTGGGTGTGTTGGGGGAGTTGGGAGGAATTTGAAGAAGAAAGGAAAAGGTATGAAACTGGCTCTTTGGAAAAGGAGAGGAGATTTTCTAGGGAAAGGTAGAATTACAGAGCATTTTAAAGTAAACTTTTAAATGTGCCTTTGGCAGTTAAAGATAAAACCAACCAACTCATTTATATATATCATTTTATTCCAGAATATCCCCGAGCATAAAGAAGGCATGAAATTGAATCCAAAGAGTTAAAATACTTCAGGTAAGGGAACTTAGTGTGTCCACCAGCAGATATTACCGTAAAGGATCATGGAATCAGATGAAAATGAAGATGGGGAAATGATGGCTAATGAAAAAGCAATGCAGTGAGTGGATTGGAAAAGAGTTATTATCGCGGTGAGAGAATTGTTGCAGCCGAAAGCAGAGAAGTCGTGATCGGATTGGGAAGTACTTGACGCCAGGATTTCAAACGCGGCGCAGTGGCTAGTGATAACGTCATCTAGAGTAGGGCTTCGCCGGTAGGTGGCTAAAGCTACGCAAATCAAAGGTGGCAGCACGTGAGGCAGGTGGGACAATGATAGATTAGTGCTATCTGTATCACGCCAGTGGATGCTAAAGCTATCAGGAAGGCGACAGGGCTGGAAGTCTAGAGGAGGAGGCAAGACTTCAGGGAATGCGGGAGAGTGACCCAGAGGGCTAGAGAGCAGTAATACCAAGCGGGGAGCTGGTCGAGCTAAAGGTTGAAGGAAGCCTCCATTTGAGGGATCTTGCGGGGAAGGGGCCCAGTCTAGTCTCAGTCAAGACAAAAGGAAGAACTAAATGTTTGGAAGAAGTAGGATGTAGCAGACTGTGTTGGTCACGGATGGAGTATTTTAGGGAGCTCGGGCGAAGGATATGGGAGGGAGTGGAGGGCTGGAGGGAGTGTCAGATTCAAGGATGACAATGGCAGCATGAGGCTCAAAGACCCCAAGCCGAAGCACAACTCAAGGCTCTGGATTCTTGTGCTTCCTCAGGGAAAACCAAGAGGTAACGTACGATGGTGTTCGCTCTGACAGACCCTTACAAGATGGGGAGAAGTCAACCAAAGGTCACCCATGATGCTGAGCAGCACCCTGGCTGCTGTCACCTCCAGGAGTTCTGGACCTCCCAGGACCTGAGGCCACGCCGACTTCGTGTACTTATTGTAGAATTAAACCATGGCGGGGGGGGGGGGGCAGGGTCATGCACATCACTTGGAAGCAAATTAGTGTAAGAAAAGTATTCTCTTTTATATGTCACCCTTTATGAAAAATGTTAAACCCCTCCCCTTCTTTCACAAGACAGAGATCACTTTTTAAAATTTAGTCAAGGCTTAGACCCTAGTTTATATTTTTATCTTAATTCATTTTCTCTTTCCAAATGATACCACCTGTAATAAACTTTTCTCCTCAAACGTCTGATGGAGAAATGGTATTCTCAATAGTCCCCTCTTTTTAAGACACCCCGGAAGGCGCTTTAATTAGTTTTTGCCGCACCAGTCACACAGGTTTGCGATGGGCTCTCTCCGCAATTTCGTCAGGAATGCCCTGCTTTTGATGAGGAGTAATGATTCCTCTCTGGAAATTTAAATCTCTGAACAGCAACTGACAGAGCCAGGAAGAATTACAGTCAGTAATCTGAGTTTATCACGCTTTCCAGTCATAGGACAGGCTGGCCTTTCACGCTAACGCAGGTATCTTTCTACTCATCTGATGATAGATCGAACATCCTACCTCAACAAACTGTACATTCCCTTTTGTGGCACATAACATAGGCAAAAACCAATTCCATTGAGGCTGTGGCTTGAAAGTAGCAAGGAATTTAATGGCAAATGATAGACTCAAGTTACACATCTCTATTCAGAAATCTCTTGTTTATTTCAACACAGGGTGAAATGTCTCTTCATTTGAAAGAGCAGCAAATAGAAACCAATATCAAAACATGAAGGTGGTAACATTTGAACTGGATCTTAAAACATGAAAAGCAGCTCTGAGAATATCAGGGAAGGGTGACTTCGAGTCTGCAAACTTCAGGGTACCTGAAGAAAAGATGGCATATGTAGGAATGAACTCTGAAGTTCAGTGTGGCCATAGTAAGGTGTGCATGTGTGTGTGTGTGTGAAAAGAAAAAAGACAAGATATCTAGAGACAAGAGTTACCACACCAAAAAAAGCAAACTGTCTTACGTTAATTCTATCAAGTCAACTAGGTTAAATTTTGAAAACACTAGTTCACTCTTTAATTATAGCAACAAAGTTAAGTGAATTAGAATGAGAAAACTAGCTCAGAATGAGGACATAAACATAGTTGCACTACCTTCTCTACTTAGCATTAATCTCTTTATAAAAAAAAGGGAAATAAGACACTACCTCTCTTTAGCTTTCGCACAAATACCTCCTAGACTTAGTCTCTAAGTGTGAGATTGGTGGCCTGAGCCCGGTAGGCCTCTACAATCCATGCAACTGTTTTTACTGAATGAAATAGTCAGTTCACATGGACACACCAATGTGTAGGCACACATATTATTAACTATATATATTTAATCAGTTCAGTTATGCCGCCTCTTTTTTCAGTAAAGTTCCTCTATTTGAATTTACATATCATTATTTGAGATAATGGGTAGTAAAATCAGAACAAGTTTTACAGAACAAACTTCAAATACTGTGCACTTTGAATTTTCATAAGCTCGTAACATTTCAGCATCGATTCATTCCCATACTGATGAACGTCCTGACTTAGACTCACTGATACACATTTTAGTGCCACTAAAAACCACCAAACATGTTCATATTTGTTCCTTCTTATCCAGGTGTTCTTTACTATACGAAAAATCAGTGAGTTTAACATTTTAAAATACCTCAGCCATAAATTTAACTTGAAATAGCAAAGATTTGTTTAGAATTGAGGAGCTATATTTAAATAGTAGTGATTTCTTTCCTCTCAGAATGTGAATAGCACACTTCCCTAAAACTCTGTCCCAGTTCCACACCTTCTCTCTTTTCCCAGAAGCGGCGGCACACTGACGTGGTCTTTAACTGACTGTGAGGAGGTTCGGTCCTCTGAAGAGCTGCAGTGGGGCTGAGACGGGGTGGGAGGCACAGGATTTGAGAAGCGGCTGGAAACGGAAATACAAGAGCCCATGCAGGCGGAGGCCGTGGCTGCGGGCGGGTTTGTGAGAGAGAAGGGGAGAAGCTGGGGCCTCAGGCCAACAAAGCTGACCATGCAGACCCAGGTTAAGGACACAGGGCAAGGATGCAACCTGGCGGCGTCATGTGCGTGCACACCCTCAGCACCCTGAACGCCCAAGGCCGCAAGGGAACGAGCGGAACAGGGCAGCTCCCCGCGGCGTTCCCTGTCCTCATATGGCTGCCAGCTGGCTTTGTGCTTGGGGGGAGGTTCACCTCTCCAAGCCACTCTACTGTTCCCTTTGTAAACGAGACAACAGCAGAGCCGAACTTTTTAGTAAAATGTAAGGAGTAAAAACAGCCTAGGTGCCCATCAGTAAATGAGTGGATCAAAAGACTATGGTATGTTTACACAGTGGAATACTATGCAGTGGAAAGAAAGAAGGAGCTCCTACCCTTCGTGACAGCAGGGATGGAACTGGAGAGCATTGTGCTAAGTGAAATAAGCCAGGTGGCAAAAAACAAATACCATATGATCTCACCTATAAGTGGAATCTAATGAACAAAACAAACAAATGAGCAGAATAGAACCCGAGACTTGGAAATAAAGAACAAACTGACAGTGACCAGAGGGGGGCGGGGAGAGGGATAATGGGGGAAAGGGGAGGGGTCTAGTCCAGGAACGTGTATAAAGGACCCATGGACATGGACAACAGGGTGGAGGCTGACTGTGGGAGCGGGGAGTTGGGGAGGATGGGGCAGGGGAGAGCTGTGGGGGAAAAACTGGAACAGCTATAACTGAACAACAGTAAAAAAGGTTCTATAATGCCTTCGAGTGGGTATGTGGTGAATGGTATGTAAATTCTCAATACATATTAGAGCTATGTTATATCACTGTAATTGTTTTTATCATGTAGTCTAAGAAGGTAGCATCAAAGTGGGAAGAGGAACAGTAAGTCTATTCCTCTGCAAAACCCTCCTGAGTTCCTTAGAGCTGCTGTAACAAAGTACCACATGCGGGGCGGTGCTCGCCGTTCTGGAGACGAGAAGTCGGAGATGAAAGTTAAGGCAGGGCTGGTTCCTTCTGGGGACGGTGAGATGCAATCTCTTCCGTGCCTCTCCCAGTTTGCTGATGGTTTGCTGACGATCTCAGTGGTTCCTTGTCTTGTCTTGTAGTAGTCACCTGAATCAATGTTTCCATCTTCTCAGGGTACGCCCCCTGTATGGATGTCTATGATCAAATTTCCCCTTTTTGTAAAGACACCAGGGATATTAGATTGGGGGCCCATGTTGCTCCAGTATGACCTTGTTTTCACTAATTCTATCTGCAAAGACTCTGTCTCCAAAGAAGTCACATGCTCAGTATTGGGCGTTAGAACTTCAACTTTTGGACTTGGGGCAGAGGACACGATTCAACGTCTAACACTTACCTTTAAAGCATTCCTCCTACATGGTTTTACCTGCTCTTACATTCCTTATAACCTCCCATCCTTCGCACAGCTCCTGCCCTTTATCTAGTGACCAGGTCTCCCACCTCCTGGGAATCATAGGTTAGACCAGTAAATTAAAAATATATATGCAACAGGCCCTCAAATAATGTTTTGTTCAATGTCGTTTTGTCATAACATTGATGAGATGCTGTACGAACTTTAGTTTTGTTTATATCAGTTAGCCTATGGGAAAACTGGTTTTGTTATGCATTGTTTTGCTACAGTTCCAAGAACCTATCAATGATGTTAAGTGAGGACTTAGTGTATACGGAATGAAACTGTCTTCTCAAACAGGTAAGTGGAGAGTGTAACTTTCACCGAGAGGTATTGAGGCTCCATGCGAGGTCTAGGAGCTAGGAAGTATCTACATTATTCATATCATTGGTTCTTAGCCTCTTTGAGAGTTTACTGAGAGCAAGGACTTTCCTTCCCTAGAATGTAAGTGCACAGGCAAACCCACACCATTTTGTACACAATCTCTGAAAATTATGAGATCCCTTAATAGAGTCACTTTTTAGCCCCATAGGGGTTCACTGACCCTGGATTAAGAATCATTGGTCTAGATCAGTTTCTCAGTCTTGTTACAGTTGAAATTTTGGACTAGATAATTCTTTGAGAGGCTGCCCTATACATTGTATGAGGTTTAACAGGGTCCTTGGCTTCTACCCACTAGATTCCAGTAGCAGCCCCCCGCCCCCGCTCCCCGCCCCAGTTGTGACAACCAAAATGTCTCCAGATATTGTGAAATACCCCCGGGAGGCAAAGTCACTCCATCTGAGAACCTTTTGTCTACATAGAAAGATGAATGCCCTCCAGTCAATTTATGTAATCATGCGGTAGAGCTACTTCAAGGCCAAGAACAGTGTGAAATATCGTTAATAAGGAAACTCGTCACCACTAGGCTGACGGTGTACAGGAAGTATGTCCTTGTATGTTTGTTTGTTTCTTCACTGTGTTAGCTTCACAGAAGAAAAGGGTTACCACTCTAGGAGCGTCCAGAAAATATTTGCTCGGGTGTTTGTAGCTGCTCGCCTTCAAGCCAGTCACATTCAGTGGGTGAGACAGGAGAGTCTGCTGTTTCATATTCTTGTTGCCCCCAAGAAATGTTGCCCCCAAATCCCTCCCTTAATAGGAGGTAGGGGGCTGGAAGTTGTCCGGATATTTATGATCATAACAATACCATATTGCTTGGACACAGATGAGCTACAAGAACAAACAGACAACTATTCAGTCTGTTCAAGGCTCGGTACTTATTTATGTACCTACTGCATGTGGCGGGGGCAGGTGGATGAGGGGGCATATACACACGTCAAATTTCCCTCTTTAAAACAAAATTTAGATATAAACAGTTTTAAAGGTATTTTTTCCTAACAGTTAAACAGCATAAATTATTACATTTAAGTTTCAAACCTAAATTAAAACAGGACTGCAGAAATACTTCCATATGACTCCTAAATATAACAATTTCCCGTATAACACATCACATCAGTAGAATACTATAATATTTTAATTTACAGGAAGTTAATTGTTATCCTGCAGCATTGCCTAGGTTTGAAGACTGGCAGCACATTTAACGTTGTATAATTATCGTGATTAAATAATTTGAGCTGACAGGGACAGTTGCTGCTGTAGAACATCACTGGCCGAAAGAACTTTCTGTAGTGATGGGAAGATTCTACCTGTGCTGTTCGATATCGTGGCCATTAAGCACTTGAAATGTGGCTAGTGCAACTGAGAAACTGAATTTTAAATTTTATTTAACTTCAGTTAATTTAATTTTAAATGGCCACATGTATCTAATGTTCACCTCTAAGTGGTGAATACTTACTCAATGAGCAGTTTCATTTTGTCTGATCTGATCTAATGTAAGGGAATGGAATGACTTATATGATAAAAAAAATAAGAAGCTGGAACACTAATGTGCCAAGAAAAAATGGTGAAAAACAAAGGGCATGACTTCAAGAAAATAGATTTTTTTTAAAAACTATCCCATGGTTTTCAGAGCATTTTCTGATTTAAAGAAATATCATTCTTATAATTTGGCTAACAGCATGGAATTTCTCACTTTCTTTGTGATTTTGCGGATGATTAGACCCCAGCCACTACCCTCGTAACAGCTTAATGCCTGGCATCCACACAAGAAGTACTCTGCCGAGTCACACCTGGCATCCCTGGAAAGAAAGCCATTACGACTATGGGGGTCCCCAAGTGACACCCGCATTAGTTGGGGGGCACAGGATGGCAGTGCCTCCAATGTGGCCTCCTGCATGGCTGGTAGGCTTATGGTTCTGAGTTCTATCAGAAAAATCGAGTCCGGTTCTTATTCTTGGACTTCCTGAGGGCAGCAGGTCCAGCATGGCGTGTTTGACCAAACCACCAGCCAGTGGACCCTCATCTGTGCCATAGAGTGACGGGGCATCTGCTGCAGGAATGGGGGAGGGAAGTCATCTGGAGCTGACAGGGACTTTTTGTGGGAAGTCCAGGAGCTGGAACCGCCCCCAGCAGTTTCCAATAAATGTCTCAGTGAGGTCAAGGAGAATGGGGATAAAATTGTGATCAGAGTCACTTGGCAGGAGATAAAGGACAAGAGCATTCTCATCACCCTCCCCCACCCTCCCGAAGTCTAAATTATTTCTTCCCCTGGTGCCGCGGATGTTGTTGTCCCCACGCCACCAAGTCAGTGTGCCCCATTCTATTTCATCTCCTCCCAGCCATCTCCTACTTGCACCGGGGTGTCCATCCCAAAGGGCCAAGTGTAAGAGGAGCACGGGCGCCTTTACAAACCGGCCAGGATCCGTGAGCCTCCCACTTAGGCTCACGGGGAGCAATTCGATGAGAAACGGACTCAATCGAGTGCTCAGGGCCCTGTGGTCCTTCACCAGGCCAGTCTGGCATGAGAGTCCAGCTGCCAGATCAGGTGTAAGTTTGAATCTTCTTGGCCCCCTCTGGCTGAGCTGCCACCTGGAGAACGCTCCAGCTGACCTTGTGCCTGGGGCTGCCGTCGGGAGAGGGACAGAAGCATCGAACCTTGGAATGACTGGGATGGCATTCCAGTTTTTCAGAATAGGTCTTCTCACCCTCCACCCCTCTAGTCCTAATTGTGCAGGAAGCAGCAGAGAGATGATTAGTTTTAGATGGCAGTCGTATTTGGTGAAGAGGCCGTCTTATTCTCGTGTGTGTAACAGGAAGAGGTGAGGGAGGTAAGACAGAAATATTGTTGAGTACATTTTTGAGAAAGCCATTTCGGGGCTCAATCATAGGAGAGGCTGGGGATGGCAGAAGCATGGAAGGCACAGTGAACTTGACAATCAGCCCGTGGCTGAGTGGCTTTTGCAATATGCAGTGCACAGTGATCAGGCTATCAATGGTCCCAAGGGTTGAAAGCATGACATATATTAGTTACACGGGCCTCAATGTTGTCACTAGGGTTTGCCGATCAGACCGGGTAAGTAGCACCATAGCCTCCAAAAACGTCAACCCCACTGAGGCACTGTGGAGAGCCCAGAAGGGGCTCCAAAGTCAGCCCTTTCTCCAGAAGAGTAAGGCCAGCGCTGGGTGGCCTCTTTTGTCAGGAGTCACTGAGTGGTCTGCAGTTGGTAGCCTCTGAGTCAGAAATGCAGAAGCTCTGTTTCTCTCTCGGTTTCCCTCTTGATCTTGGTGGTTTCGTTTCGTCTTTCTGTCTGAGCCTTTTGCTCCTTGGTACTGAATGGCATGCTGGCTCAGGCACAGGGATGCTCATATCCCACTGCAGACCGTCTCGGGGGCCCGAGAACCATGCTCTGAGACTAGGGTGTGCACGCGGCCCCTGCGTCCTCCCCACTCCCCCGCCCCCCAGCCACCACCAGCTTCCAGACAAGGGTGCTGTACTCTGGCCAGGGACAGGGAAGTAAAGCCAGATATTTCCTCTTTCCATGGGTCACTGCCCCAAGCAACAGGGCATGTGTGACCTTCAAGCCTATTGCAATCCCTGCCCAGGATACACTGATTACCTAGATAGGAGCTGGGTGAGGGACTCATTCCATCTAGTTCCCACCCAGCCTCAACGAGGAGCTCATAGCCCTGGTTGACTCCAACCCTCCTAGAGCCCCAAACAGCTAGAAAAGAAAATGAACTTGCACAAGGTTACAGACAGTTCATAGTAAAGGAATATATCCTGTCCAAGTCTTCTTAAACTAAGAGTCAAATACATTTCAAGTGTTATATAACAAATACAGGACCCCTGTTAAGAATGGAAATGAAGTATGTGGTTTGACTCCTTGAACTTATTAGTGGGGTTTCACTCAGGCAGATGTCTGAAATAAAATAGCACTATTTCACACGGAGCATTTTCACAAGAAGCCTTCCAGGGTTTTGGTGCTCGAGCTCTCGCCTGTAATATCTGAACCTACCACACTTGTTAACTGATTTCTTAATAAAAATTTGAAACATCAAATAACTTTGAATAATATCCTTAAGCAGTAAACATTGCACAATGAAGACATGACACACCATTCTCACATTAGAAAGGGTTGTATCCTTTCCTTTCCAATTTTACGGGACAAAATAAAGGGAGAATCAGTGAAGCAAAGACTGTGGGCTACAAATGCAGCATTTTCTCTAACTCTCCCCTCCCTTGAGTAAGAATTAACACTGGAAAGGTCACATTATAGTGGGCTGATTGATGTAAAACTTCAAAATAACTCCCAAACAACCTCTCGTGCCTAACATCTCCCTCTAATTAATGTGCTGGAACTCACGCTGTTGTCCTGTAGCTGCTCTCTGGGTCAGTTAAAGCCTCCGGCCTCCCCTTACCCAGGGCCCAAAATGGAGTGACGGTCCTGCTGAGGACACGGGGCTACAGAGTGGCGTGAATAACTTCAAAAGTTTCACATCACAATGATCGGGAGGAAAAGGAAAGTGCTTTTTTGTTGTTTTTTTTCCCCATGGTTGGGAATCAGAATTCTATACTTGATGACTGAAATGGACTAAATATTCTAAGGAAAAGAAAAGAAAATATAAACATTTCCCCGAAAGCCAAAGGGTCTCTGTGTACTTGGACGTTGATGAACCATGACAGCCTTGAATGCTAAGTAAAGCACAGGACACTTTCTACATTACAAGAAGCTTTTTCTTAGGTAATTATGATATTTCATGATTTTTTCTCCAATGCAACTGACATGACTTGGGCTCTCAAGCAACCCTTTTCTGATTTGCCCTTTAAGAGGTCACACTGGACGCGGAAAATGACACACTCGAAGTGAGACAAAGTGATATCCATTAGAGAGCACGGACATCAAGTGTGAGTAAGATCCTCAGGAAAGACTTCTGATGCTCTGCTGTGAAATTCCGGAATGCCACAGTTAGACGATAAAGGTTGTCACAAAGTCCACCAGCACATGTTGGTCACTTCCTCCCCAGGGCATCTCTTTGTTCCCATGGGAACCCTATCAAAGGTAACACTATATTGGGGTACGGGGGTAAAAGCAAATGTTTCTGAACTCTGGGGCTTTTATTAAACAGGAGATAAAGTCCACAGTGGGATTTTCTTCCAGTGGTTTCTACATTATAGGTGTACATGTATATGTGTATAAATTATTTGTAAATTGAGGGGCATGCCATACATACGGTGTGCTGTATAAAGCCTGTATTATAGTTCAGAGAATGAATATAGAATGAGCTCTCATGTAATCACTTCCCATATTACATGATAGGATATTTCCAGCCCCAGACCACAGCGTGCCCTTCTCTCATCCCGATTTCATCTTTTTCCCTGAATTAAACATTATTCTTATTTCCTTTTTTAAATTTTTACCACCTGCACATGGGTCTTATAACAAGATGGTTTAGTTTTGATTGGTTTTGAACTTAAAAAAAGCAAAATCTCACAGTAACTTTTCCATTCTTCTTTGTTACCTGCACATTTCCGTTTTGGTATGTAACAGAGAACCTCTCTCCTCCAGTAAACAACTGGAAAACCACAAGAAATTTACAAGAAACAACTGCCTCCAGGCATTCTACCGCAGGCCACCCCGGACTGCGACCCCGACGTAGGGCGTGCAAGCACCGTGAGCCCCAGGACTGCCTCGGATTTCTGCCCATTGGCGCTTTCTCGACTGTGAGGAAGTGGGGAAAACCACGCAGAGCAAGCCAGGTTGAGTGATTTAAGAGACAGAAATCAGAGCTCTGCAAAGCTAAGGCAATGAAGCTGTGTAGTGCAGAGGACCGGGAAGGGGAGTGCTCTGCAAGAGGAAAGTTCTGGAAATCCGAATCATCCCTTTGAGCCTGTGGCTGTATACTAAGCTGTGCTTGTATGTGATGAAACTTTGAGAGGTCAGGCAAAAGGTAACTCCCAGGGAAAGAATAACTACCTGGGGGTTATAGACTAAAACAGTGCTAGTAGCTAACACCGGCTAAAGGATGTCTGAGATCTAACCAGCCAAACTGAAACAAACGGGCTTATGTAAATATGCAGGTCACATAATAGTAATCCTAGCAGGGTCTAGCTTTAGTCGTAGAGCTAAACTAGCCTTAGAGTAAAAGCTATTCCAGACACCCCCGCTTCTGGCAAAGTTTAACCACAAGCTTCAAAAGACTCAAGCTTATCTACAACTGACCTAATCACCTGTCAAAACAAACTTCAATACTCTTTAAAGGAAAACAAGAAAATCCAGACGCTCAACAATGTAGAAGTCATAATGTTAGGATCTCACAAAATATCACCATGCTTGCGTAAACGTAGGGAAATGTTTCCTATAAACAGTGGAAGTATCAGTCAACAGAAACAGATTCAAAAATATTAGAGATAATGGATTTGGCAGACAAGGTCTTTCAAACAGCTATTTTGTATGTGTCTATATATTTGAAGAAATCTCGAATATAATGAAGGGATAAATGGAAGTTTTTTTTAACATGCTATGGAATATCTAGACATGATATTTGTAGAATAATCCACAAACCAATGTTGAAAAAAAGCCACCCTTTTCAAGATCATATGGAACATTCGCCAACATAGATTATACAGTAGTACATAAAACAATTTTCAGTACATTAAAAAAAATTGAAATAATGCAGAGTATGTTCTTTTATAATGAATCTTGTCAGAAATCAAAGAAAACACAAATATTTTGAAGTTAGAAATACAAATTTGAATAATCTATAAGTCAAGAACAGAAATCATATAGGAGTTAGAAAATATTTTAAATTCAATTCTAATGGAAGGAAAGATAGAAGTTCATAGTGTGTAGCTAAAGTAGTATTTAGAGTAAAATTATCTAAGCTTCAACTTAAGAAGTTGAAGTAAAAATTAAATACAAATGAGTAGAAAGAACAAAGTAACAAAAAGTACAAATTAAAGAAACTTTTTTAAAAATGAAGAAAAAAAATCTGTGAAATCCAAAGCTATTCTTAGAAAAGTTAGAACAAATGTAGTGAAATTTCACTACCTTTTTAAAAGATATACCATGAAGATACAGTAATCAAGACAGTGTAGGATCTGCACAAGGACAGACATCTAGATCAATGGAATGGAAGAGAAAACTGAGAAATAGACCTTTAAATGTACTGGAGCCATATATACCTATCTATCTATATATATATATAAAAATAAAGAAAAACTCCTTTGGCAAGTAAATACATATATCATCACCCAAGGATTTTTTTTTTTAAACTGACTTTAGAGAGGGAAGAAGGGAGGGAAAGAGAGAAAAATATCAATGTAAGAGAGAAACATCTATCAGTTGCCTCCTGAATGCATCCTGCAACTGGCAATCGAACCTGCAGCCTAGGCGTGTGCCCTGACAGGGAATTAAACCCACAGTCTTTTGGTGGAGGGGATGATGTTCCACCCAACTGAGCCACCTGCTTAGGGCGTGTCTCTCTCTCTCTCTCCCTCTCTCTCTATATATATATATATTTTTTTTTACAAAGATGCTTAAAATTGTTCTAAGTTTAAAGGATAATCTTTTTAACAAATGATACTGAAAAAATCGGATATCCGTAAGTCAAACATATTGAAACTCAACCCTGCATCACACCACATATAAAAGTTAACCTAAAATCAATTATAAATTTAAATGTCAGAGCTAAAACTATAAAACTTCTAGACATAAACATAGAAAAACGTTGTGACTTTGGAGAAGGTAAATATTTTTTAATAGGACACCAAAATCACTAGGATTTAAAGAAGGATAAATTAGACTTTTATTAAAAGGTCTGTTTTTGAAAGACACCACTACAAAATCAGATATCATAGACTATTAAAGTCTTCACAACACATGTCTTAACAATTTGTAAAGAATTCCTAAATAAGGGCAAATTATTTTAATAGGCACTTCACCAAAGAAGATACATTGTACAAATAAAACACATGAAAAATGTCCAATATTATTATTCATGAGGGATATGTAAATTTAAACCACAATGAGTTGCCATTGCATACCTACTAGAATGACTAAAATTTTAAAGACTGAAAATACCAAGTGTCAGGGAGTTATATGAAGCAATTCAAACTTTTATATATTTTGGGGGGGCAATGGAAAGTGGCATAACTATTCTGGAAAACAATCTAGTAGTTTCTTATGTAATGAAAAATTTACTTGTAGTGTGATCCAGCAATTCCTCTTGTAAGTCTTTACTCCATGAAACAAAAACATATGCCTACAAAAAGATGTATACAAGTCACAGTGGCTTCATTTACAATAGGACACAGCTAATGTACACCAACAAGTGAGTCGGCAGCAAGCTGTGCAATTGTCATGCAATGAAATTAGTACTTAGCAATAACAATGGGACAAACTACTGATACACACGGCAGGGATGAAGCTCAAAACATTATACTGAATAAAAGAGGCCAGACGCAAAAGAAAACATACTGGCTGACTTCATTTTATGAACTCTAGAAGAGGCAGAGTTAAATACAACAAAGCAGATGAGTGTTTGTCTGGGGTCAGGGATAAAGGAGTGGGATTGAATAAAAAGAGAAACAAAGGAAACTTTTTGAGATGATGGGCACGTGCTACGTGTTTATCAGGGTGGTGTTTATAAAGGCATGTCTTTTTCAAAACTCACGGAGCCATGTACTTAATATAGGTGCATTTTATTTGATGATCTTTATGCCTTAAAAAATGAATGTAAAAAAGTTTTTTAAATGTTCAAATCAACAAATTAACAAAATAACAATCCAGAAACTTGTTTCAAGTTTCATTTAATCAGAGATGAATGTGACCCAATGTGTTCCTCGTTAAAAATGAGTCAAAATTAAAAAGGAACTCACACTTACCCAGTAAATATGCTCTTTAGCCAGATGTCTTACTTTTTAGGCATTTAGACGTTCCCGTCCCTGTATTGTTATTTTGCAACTTGCTTCTCTGTGTTAATGAAGCTATTTTAAGATAACCCACTGGCCAAGAGCTGTCTATTTCTTTCAGGATAGTGACAGGGGAAATAAACATTCCGCCTTCTTCCTCTACTAACACCAGGCGAGCTCTTTGGTTACTGTCATAGGCAGCCCCCTGTCGCTCCCCACTGCGAGGGCACATTAATCCGTCTGATACAGGGCAGTTGGAGGAAGGTGGGCACACTCGGGGCTCCTTAATCTGTCACATCCTATTTTCTTTTACCTTTGAAATGTTCCAGAATCCTCTTTCCAATCTGTCGTAGGCAAGTTTCACATCCCACCCTAGAGTTTACATTAGCTTTTAACAATATTAGCGTCAAACATAAGGCCTGTTTACAAAGAAGGTGGCCTTCTATCGATTTTTATATCTGAATTGTATTATAAGTTTACTTTTCCAGTCTTCATGCAAACTATGTCCACATAGATATTATATACATAGACTCAGGAGAGAAGAAGACAGAATATCTTGTGGTGAATAAATAAAACTATGTTTAAGTTTTTCCTATTTGAAAATAATTTATAAGCTATTTCCATAGGCCTTCAATTATTAGATGGATAGCTTGTCAAAAATGTGGTAAATATTACCAGGAAATGAATGATTCCCCTCAATATGACTGGCATCAGAATTTGCCATATGTTTATAATCTTCAAACCATAAATTGCCTGTTTAATATATGGACTAGAAGTTTCCTTTCCTGAAGCCCTATGAGATAAAAGCAAGAGAAATTTATGTGCAACTAATATAATTGTTTTGGTGAATTATAAAATTTTAAACCTTCTCTAGATATTTCCCGTTACATAAGTCTAATGGGAATTTTGTCACAGCTTCCCTGGCAGTTTCTCAAACTCTATATGATAGAATTAGCAATTCAGATGGGGACGTGTTACGGGAAATGGCAATATTTTTAACTTGTTGGTAGGGAATGTTTACTAGTAAAAATTAGTATTTACAGCTGAGATTATTTCATTTTAAGAAATAATGGTTTCCTTCTTCCTCCCTAACCACAACTTCCATCCTCTATACCCCAAATAGTTACTATTACTGATGTGATTCTCATGAGTGACTCTCACTCACCCTCATTAAGGAGAATACAGCCAAGAACATGTATATGTCAAAAGTACAAGCCTTTAAGGAGTCCTGGCCTGTGTCCACCAATCGGTAAGCAGGTGTGTTCAACATTTACTAGGTGCCCAGCGCTCTGGTAATATGACATGGTAGAGCACGAGGAAGGACGGCTGTCCTCTTTAAATATCTTCTTTCTCCCAGAGATGAAGGAAACTTAAACAAAGCACAGAACGGTAAACTGTAGCATAATATCAAGGACAAAAAGTGATATTAGTTGTAAGTGTCATATATCTGTCTGGCTGTGGAAAAAGAAAGAGTATGAGAGTAATCAGAAGAGAAATTATGGCATTTATTTAGTAATATCTGTTTTCCAGGTCTTATTGGTAGGAACTCTTATCTTCCTTAATACTAACAGCAATATATGAGGTCAGTATTATACCCATAGCAAGATGGGGAACTGGAAGTTAGAGAAGTTAGGATACTCACCCCAGGCACGTGTCTAGAATTCACAATGTTAGATTCAATCTAGTTCTAGATTTCAATCAGTATTACTGATATTGATGCTGTGAAGACATTTAGCAAAAAAAAAAAAAAAAAGAAAGAAAAGAAAAAGAAAAAGGCTGCTCATGCTTCATTGTTGCTTTTCTTACCATTTAGAAAAGAAATGCTAAATGACAGCTATAATTAGCATATATAATTATAATGTAGAAAGATCTACAGAACTGTGTATTAATGGAGTCCTGTTTATGCCCAGAAATTTAAGAACAGATGTCAGGTAGAGTTAGGATGTAAAAAGGGAGAAGAAAGAATGAGAACTGATTCCCCCCATAAGAGAGTTAACCATCAGTAAGTGGGCTGTGATCAGATCCAGCGCCACAAGGACTGTGGGCTTGTCCCGTGAGCATGCATGGCTCACGCTGGGTGCTCAGATGTTCTAACCAGAAGTAGAACTCTCCACGTCTGAGGACGGGCATTGGCTTCCTGACCAGGATGTATTATCTTTTTCTTCTATATTATAATCATAATTTTTCACAAGGCATTCATCTAAGAATACGTGTACTATAAAGTTGATACATGGTTGTCAATATAATTCACATAAGTGGCCCCTATTGGGCTTCAAATTATTTTGCCTTTTGAAAGTGCAAAGTGCATTTAGTTTCTTTTCTAAATGTGTTTTAATAAACAGCAATAAGTATTTAAAATTTCCATCAACATGATACATACATATTTATTTCATTTAAAATTGTCTTAAGGAGACATTATTCTCAGATTTTATAAACAAATAGATTTGGCATTTTATTTACTATAAACAACTTAAGATTTTAGACCAGAGAGACACTTGCATTTGAAGATACAAATCACTTTTCAAAGATCTACATCTGTCTTTTGAAATCCATACTTTGTGCTCTGTTTCACCCTCCCTTCTTTCTAAAAACTATAAAAAGAAGAAACACCTAGTACTTAAAGTAAAGGATATGAAGAGAAGTCAGTCAGCAATAGCACTGACATCATTCTTATCATCAGAAATAAAGAACATTTAAATCTTCACTTCAACCAGATACTTGGGGAAAAGGTGGTAGAAGTTCAATGAAATTTCTGAAAGTAAAGATGCTCAAAGTATTTTCAATATTATTTTCCAAATTTTACTCTTTGACAAAATTTTTCTTTGAGGCTAACTCCAAAAGCAAGATTCTATACCCAAACATTTATTACTCTTGTTCAGCTAAATACAGGACAGAGCGTAAAGTCTATTTGCAAAGCAAGAAATTTTATGAGACCGCTAACATTCGTAAATCAAGAATTCTCTCCCAGATTCCAAACGGACCACGTAAAAGTTCTCTCCTAAAATTAAAGCATTTGTAAGGACTTGAAAATTAAGAGATGAAATAACGTCTCAGTAGCCAAGATTTTGATATATTTAGTGAATTTCTTAAAATATTTCCAGATCCTTTTTTGTTCCACATAGTAATTATTTAAATATCTACCATGAATATCCAGGAATATCATTACAATTTTATTCAACTGTCATTTTTATTCTAGCACAATACTTCACTGAGCAGTTACGTTTTTACTTTAATATGTACCTTATTATGCACAATTTTCTAATTATTTGTGTACCAGGGTATAAATTCTGGAATTACTTCTTTTACTTATCACTGTATGATAATAACACATTTTTGAAATGACAGATTTATTTGGTTTCTGTACTTACTCACAGACAGAAAGTATAGGATCAGCACAAAAGAAAAATCTATCAGTAGAGTAAAATAGCAGGCAATTAAATTCATATGTGATGGTCACATTTTCCCGCCTGGCTTCCAGGCGCAGAACTCCCCTCCAAGTTGGGCTGAGGGTCATTTGGTAGGAGTTCTAGTCCTCAGATATTTGCCATCTCTGATAGCTTCACCCTCCCCACCCAACATGTTGTCACCAGTTTTCACACAGTGTCAGTCTTATGGGTAAATAGCTCCGTTCAATGAAAATTAGAGGCATGAATCACTGGAGCTGAGAGACCTTTTCCTAAGCTGGAATTTGCAGGATTCCAGCAACAGGGTATTACTGGGAACTAAAGAGAAATCTCAATTTGTCAGGACATGTGACTTCGGCTGAGAAAAATACTTAATGAATTGCGATGGCTGGATAGCTAGGCTATAAATCAATCAAGAAGCCCAGATGACATTATAAACCACAGACAGAAAGCTCTTGTAAAGAAGCAGCTCTGTGGTTTACAGAATCGGTCTGAGCCTTTGAGAGAGTTCAAGGGTGGAAATCCAGCCCTGGTTATCCAGTGCTATTTATAAAGGGGGTGAAGAGGATTGTTTTTGTTGTACTTATGGCTAAAATTGTCAGCATGACACAGCAGTTTAAAGATGCTACCAAGAAATTGAAAAAAACAAACAACAACAACAAAAAACCCCTTATGCCTAGCTGTGTTGTACACGCCCAGGGCCTCTTTCAATGTTATGGCGTCAGGCTTCCAAATTGTCAGGTTAGTTTTACCATAACGTCACGCATCACTCAGAGATTCTGAACTCTCCTTCCCTGTCACAAAAGCAGGGTCAGCCTACTGAGAGTCATCTGGTGACCTTGCCAGAGAGCTGCACCCTACGCAACTGTATGTATTTCTCCAAATGACAGCAAAGCGAAGTGGGAACAACATTGCCCACTAATGGTAACCCTCCTTGTTTCTACATATTTCCTCCCTCTCAAGCTCTTCAGTTTAAATGCCAAGTTTCCATATTTTGCTTTTTTCTAGAATGAGGCTATCCCTTAATTCCTTCTTATTTCATGTGCATTTCAATTTACAGAATAAAGGGAAAAAATGTGCATGT
Organism: Mormoops blainvillei; assembly: GCA_004026545.1. NCBI lineage: Eukaryota > Metazoa > Chordata > Mammalia > Chiroptera > Mormoopidae > Mormoops > Mormoops blainvillei. Next base: position 23,700 of record PVJD01006209.1, read on the forward strand.
GTTTATTTTTACATATCCTAACCTTCTCCAGAAAAATATGTTAAGAAGCTTTTATGAATTTATAAAATTATTCGGGATTGCAAAATGAGGTGAGAAGTAAAAAACGTATATAGGAGACAAAAAGTTGGGCCCATAATAAGGCTGCCACATAATAAAGATGCCACATCCCTAATTAAGGTCACCCCACAAACTTGGCTTTAAATCTACTTTCAGTGAATGTGAAGAGAGAAAACTGATGTACTAACTCTCAGCATTGGTAATATGAAAACAAACCAGTCACAGCAAATAATAATAGCAAATATCCAATGCAGCAATTATATCAGGTGTTAGTCCAAGCATTATGTAAATTAACTCATTTAATCCTCATAATAAACCTATTGGGTAAGCATTATACTTATCGCCATTTTACAGATGAAGAAAAGAGGCGAGAGAGATTAAGTGACCTGACCAAGATCACATGGCTTGTGCCCTGGCTGGTGTGGCTCAGTGGATTGAGCGTCGGCCTGCGAACCAAAGTGGTCACTGGTTTGATTCCCAGTCAGGGTACACGCCTGGGTTGTGGGCCAAGTCCTCAGGGTGGGGCACATGAGAGGCAACCACACATTGATGTTTCTCTCCCTCCCTTTCCCCTCCCTTCCCCTCTGTCTAAAAATAAATAAATTTTTTTTTAAAAAAAAGATCACAAAGTCCATGTTCCTAATTATTCTGCCATGCTACCTAAAGAAAAACAAAAATTCTTATGAAAAAATATGTTCTGATCCTCATGATGAAGCGATGTGATAAGATCCTTGAGAAAATCCTTATAGCAGACTCCACAATACGTTGAAAGACTTGTTTAAATAGACACATATATCACACCAAAAAAGCATATTAGTGAACTCGTGTCATAGAAGACCAATCCCTATCTGTAGAAAGAGGTTACTTCCAGCTATTACGATCATGGAAGGACATCTGGAGGTGGTGGCATTTGCTTCCACTCAAAAGGATAAATAGGTTTCTAGAGATAGAAAGTATAGGGAAGATGGGAATTATTTTTAGGCAGCATCTTCTAAACAAGCACTAATATGAAAGCAGCAGATGAGTCAAAACCATTAGGAACTGGGACGGCACATTAAATCAATCACGTTTCAGTTCACAAACTCATCACAAATCACATATACACTAGCAAAGCTTTGATTGGCAGGATTTTCAGATATGTCTGGGCTATAAAATATACTATAAACTATATCTATAAAAATATACATTCCCAGACTCTGCAAGATCTACTGAGTCTAAATTCCTGGGTGAAATCAAATAATGTTGCCAATGCCAATAAGTCAAGGAATCGGGCCCAGCTGCCTCTAATTTCAATACAATCCATTGAGTTCATGTCACTTATCACAGAATCCTCAAGAATCAGCCTTTGACTGGAAGAGGTTTGAAAGCAACGAATTCTCTACTAAAGAGATACTTCCCACTGAGATAACGTTTTACGCATCATATCTGGATTGGAGTGGCATTTTTGCTTGGCTCGTCCTTTAGTATGGAAGCATTTCATCTCTTTTTCAAGGCATTAACTTGGAAAGAATATGTACAGTTACACCAACATGTGCCTGCCTGTGCTCATTCTGGTTTGAAAAGCCATGTCAATGTGCTGGGTCTTTAGAGAGGCACGTTTCACATGTTAATTAAAGAGAATGCCACTATTCAGATAAAGATCGCTGACATATATTTTGCATGAAATCTCATATAAAATAACCTGATCAGTCTTCAGACTCATGGAATCATCTGCACTGGAGAGGACAGACCATTCATTTTATGACTGGGTACTTGGATGGCGAGTGGTCCGTAAAACAGCAGACATGACGGATTTTGTTTAATTTGTCCGCCAAATTTGTCTACTTGCTGGGGTTTCTCAAACACTCTTAGCTGATTCAAGTTAGATGCAACGAGACCTTCCTGCACACTTGCATCTGGATAACAAGTCCACAAAGCTGTTCCCACTTTTTCTTCCTGCCTTGGGCTATGGTGCAGTTCTAAAATCAGATAATGGTTTCCAGTTTATGTCTCACAAAGTGCTTAAGAAAAAGAAGGTGATGACACACGAAAATGAGCAAGCTCTTTAAATAGAGGAAGGACTTTATGGGCTCATACAAGCTGCAGAACAAGGTTTTCCTTTGTGTGTGTGTGTGTGTGTGTGTGTGTGTGTGTGTGTGTGATACTTTTGCCACCCACTCGCTGAGACAGGACTGCCTACCAGCTGGCTTCCTTAGAATGGAAGTCCTCGGTGAGACACTTGCTTCCGAGCAGTTTCCCTCAATTATCAAGTTTCAATAAAAAAAAAAATTGAATTGTGGACTATGTGATAAATGGTCAAGATAGGCAAAGAACGCTTCAGAATAAGTGACCAGATGGACAGACGAATGGTGGGTGTGTGAACAGATCGAAGGGTAGATAGATAGAGCTCAGAACTAAATAAAACCACCCCGCTCTGTGATTCTGCATCTAAACCCAAAAAGTAAATAATAATATATCTATTACTTAAATTTCAATATGTGTACTCAAATTTTTAAGACTTTAAAATGTATGACTCTCTTTCCCCAAATACCTACTCATGTTTCTCCTGTTCATTTATCTTTCTAACAGCTCCGTTCACTAATCACTCCTGAAAGACTTTGTTAATCCACAGTGGTCGTGATTTACTTCAATGATATGTCTTCCTCAATTCGCATTAGTTACTGCCTTTAAAAATGAAACACACCAAGTTAATACATTGTATCCATGTCATTTTTAACCTTTGGGATGCAAGCAGCATACTGCCAGGCAGGTAAGTACACATTTAAAATAAACCCACTAAATTAGACTAACTATGGCCCACACCACATATAAATCGAAGCTGTGTGTGAAGGCACACTTTGTCATGACCCAGTTTGGAGGGGCAGATGAAAGTCTGCGGCTCAGCGCCTCTGTGGCTTGAGCCATCTGCCACCAGTCACTTGTGGGAAGAGGCTTCTGGTTCTCGTCAGCCAGCAGTAGGAAGCATGGCAGGGTTTAGTGGCTGCTGAGAAACCGAAGGAGAGGGCACAGTACACCCTACCCGTCCAGTCGGGGATGCGATCCCCCTGCCTTATCCTCCCCATCTGGTAAATAAATGCTCCCCGAGCTGTTTTGTCTCAGATAACACCTCACTTACCAAGTCAGGCAAAAGGTATACTCACTGGGTAAGAAGCTCGCCAAACTCATTAATAAGAATAAAAGTAAATACGATTTCTATGTTAACTCACACAGGGTATCTAAATTGGGAAAGTCAGTTATTTGGCACGGTCAGGTTCTCCTCCGCTGCCTCTGCTTAACTCTCTGATACAGTCAGGCCGAGCGGGATTCTAAGTAATGTCATCAAGATACAATTTCAGCTTCCAGCATCACATCCTGCATATAGACATCACTAAAGGGAGGAGGAAAGGCAGCCAGTCCCCTTAGCCCAAGTACAAATGGTTTCCTTTCTTTCTTACCAAAGAGAGAGCGGAATACTTGAGACACTCCTGATTGGCCACCTCATCCAGCACTAGGAACTTGTCAAGTGGGACAGGTTTATATCCAGCCCATGGCCACGCCATTTCGAAGTATGAGGCCATATTAATGCTTTTTTTTTAACCTTCAGAGCAGTCCTTTTGTTCAGCATGTCACTTCGCTTCTGACTTAAAGAGAAAACAGAGCAATGCCGTGTGATGTGCATATGCAACATCTCAGTGCATATGCAGTACTATTCTAATAGTAAAAAGGGTACCGTTCTATACTTCTGAATGCATATGTAACACTATTCTAAAATTTAAAAAAAAAAGGAGTTATGTTCCAACAAATAGAATTGTGGCAGTAAAATGAACTGAGTGAGCTGAGCCAGTAGCCCTAGTGGCGGGGGGCGGGGGACTCATCCCCGAGTCAGCGCGTCTCATAGGAGGAGCGGCACCACTTCGGGATGCTGGTGTGCACTAGAGATTGTCCAGAGGAGAGAGAGTTTGATTTTCTTCCAGTTTTTCCCCGTTTTGAATATCAAGACTCCATACCTTGCTTTTGAGTAGACAAGTGGGACAAATAGTTTTCCTATTTATGTCTTTTATTAAGTGTTTTTCTGTGTTTGTTTTTGGTTATTGGGTTCTGTCTTTGCTTGTTACCTTCATCTGTAAAGTTCTGCGCGAATGTTTGTTATTGGTAGACAGGGTGAAACACTAAAAGTTGGCCTTTCTATCAGGGGATATAGGCTATTCGCTTTGAGAAAAAGACAAATGTGTTTAGTTAAGAACAAAGAGAAATGAAGATGTGACTGAGTTCCCATAAACAGCAACTTTCAGTAAACTAAATAAAAACAATGGGCCTAATTCTTTTCTCTTTCTGTAATCCCCAAGTTCAAATGTGTGTACTGCTGGGTCTTGGAATGAAGTGGTATTCCTTTAGTGATTACCTAGTCTTTTCTCTGTAAATCAGGACAAAGTCACAGTAGCTGCAGGAAGAGGGTTGCATGGGGAACATTTCCTAGACAGAGACAATTAAGGGGTGACTTCATTAGACTCCCACACCCTGGCTTCTCTTCCTTTCCATCCCCACCCTTCCACTCGGGTCCTGCCCCAGCAGCTGCGGCCTGAGGGCCTGCATCTCCACTGCTTGGCCTCTGTTTTCTCATTTAGCATTTGAACAGCACAGCCTCATCTTGATGGAAGCACTTTGAGGGCCCACCAATAAAACAGAAAATGACATTTTATCAGCATAATCTTAGAAAAGGCCCAACTTGACAACCACGCATTACCATACCAATTAGCGGGAGCAGTCGTCAGTGGCAACTGCAGCCTCCACATCTCCTACGGCACTTCTGTGTTTTCCTTTGGTTTCACAATATCAAGAAAATTCTGACCCACGCAGGCAAATCGTTCAATTCAACAGACTCAAGCTTAAGCGAATCTGAGAGAGTTTGCTTGCGAGTCCTATTACTGGGTTTACACACTTTCAATTCCCTAGCAAGCACACAATTTGGAGATTGTGGATGGAGCTGAAAGAATGATAACGCTTCCATGTCCTTGGTTGGGAAAATATTTGCGATTAGGCAGAAAATTATGTTTAAGTGTATCTGTAACACTATGAAGTAGCCAATAATATATTTTTTTAATTTTCAGACACTTAAGTATTTATCTGCCAGGCCTTCCATGTATTAAAACAGTCACATTTATTTTGTCTTAACGTTAGGTTCATAGGTTTCAGTTTCATTTCTCCTGCTTCATCTGCAGTTGCAGGCAAAGTGTGGCTTAAATTAAATCTGTTCAGCTCTTTGAAAATATTGGTAAGGTTAGCAAGATGACTCAGTCTTATTGAAAGAGTAACGAGCTACAGGATTTACTTTATCAGAAAACAAACAAAAAAAGGTAGTGTTCTACTGTTTTGTTTAAAATATTTAATTCAGTACCTAGCCCAAAGGCATTTATTAAATTGGCATGAAAACGGAAATTGCCGAAACTCACTGCCAATGTGGTTACAGAAAACTGAAAAATTTGCCTTTTAAGATTGTGCCCAATAAGCTAATAATTTATGTGGAATTGTCCAATACTGGTTTAAAAGGCACAGGTTTCTTTTAGCAAATTAAGCTGTTCAGTCAATGATGAAATAAGATAAGAGCCTTATCTTCATGTGCTGAATGTTTTCTTTCAAAATGACATTGTAACTGCAAGGGTGATAAAAAAATAGTGACCAATTTTACCACATAAAATATACCATGAATTTAGGCAATTTTTATCGCCATCAAAGGTGAAACCCAACAAATTAGTACCATCTACTTCGCCGTCCTATAGGACGTTCTTGTGGGAATTGTCGACATGTACTTTGAGGAAGCCGCGTAGCAGAACAGTGAAGAGAAAACAGGTTGTCAAAGCCAGTGTTCCTCTTCGGAACCTGCCTCGGGCAGCTGTTTAACCTCTTTGTGCCTCAGTTTTTCTCTTTTCTGAAGTAGAGGAAACAATCGTACCTGTCTATATGATTATTCTAAGAATGATTTGAACTTAATCACATACAAGCACCCCCTTGATATTTGCAGGATCTGGAATAAGCGTTCAAATAAAGGCTCTCAGACTGTATTTCTAAGTAATTGGAAGTTATTTAAAATGATAGCAAGCTATAAAATAAATACATCCATCACCTTGCAAATATACTTTTATACAGATGTGGATGGCTGGGTTTGAACTGAGAACTCTGGACTCCTCCGAGCCCGGGTCTGGCACATGGTGACACGCGACCCAGCGGCCCCGGCCTGCGGCCCGGCGGCCTTCTTCTCCCTCCCTGGCTACATTCCACACCACGAGGGGCTTTTCACTGCATGTGGTCACCTCGGCTGCATGCCAAAGCTCCGTAGACACCCAATAAAGAGTCACCCTGGAACCACCACCCCTCGGTACTAGGGGTGTACACATCAGCAGTTCAGAATTCCTTCGGAAGCGTGGAGCCAGGTAAGCACCCCAGGCAGGTCCTGGGGGTGGCCCGGGGGCAGGGGATGCGGGGAGCCGGGGCCCCTGGACTATGCTCGTTAAGGCGCTCGTTGGGTTTGGCTCTTTGATTCCAAGGACTCATTTGTTCCACGGAGAGGGACGCAGCATCAGGGGTGGAAACAGCGCCCTCTATAGTCTGGGACCAGGGCTGAGCCGGGTCCTGCCCAGATCTGAAGGCAGTGTGATTCACGTCGTAACTCAGGCAGGACAGAGAAGCGAACAAACAAACAAACAAAAAGAATAAGAAATCTCTCTTGCATGCCCCTCACTGGGGACCTGGTTGGTGTAGCTCAGTGGACTGAGTGTAGGCCTACGAACCAAAGGGTCACCAGTTCCATTCCCCAGGCAGGGCACATGCCTGGGTTGCCAGCCAGGTCCCCAGTGGGGGACATAGAAGAAATGATAAAAGTATCAGAGCTCCACTGTAAGCATCACGTGGTCAGCTGTTACATCTGACGCAGAGGCGGGCCGAGTCCCTGCACCACATACCAGGTGTGACATTGCAATGGGTCTGGAAACGAGAGTCTGACTATTCTCACAGGGCTGGACAGGTTAAACCCGTAAATAAACATCCACCAAAAAGCAAACAAACAAATAAACAGAAAACAACAAACAAGCGCAAAATCCAAACCAGTGTAAAGCAATGAACCCCCCCGGCCAAGGAGATTTTCCTAAGAACTTCAAGTAAGTGCACAGCAGCATCCAGAGAAACTTTGTTCTCAGCTGAACACACACAAGAAGTGAGTTAACCCAGAAGCACCTCTCAATACTGTGAATCCAATAGTCAAACTTCTTATTAATGTGCGTTCTTTTAAAAGAAAAATGTCTGCCATTTATTTTCAGAGTGGCAGCACTCAACGCCTACTGGCAAGTCTCTATGAAGCCTTGCCCTGGGTCCCGTCCACGGGCTTAGTGACCATCACAGGAAGCATGGGTGGTCCGTGTCTCCCAGGAAGCCAGGCAGGGCTCTGAGATGTCCACTTGCTTCTGCGATGAGACAGTTTGGTGCTCACCCACTCAGTGACCACTGGCCTCAGGGAACTCTCAGTCAGCCTCACGTGCTGAGCATTCATGGCAGAGGCATGGATACAAACCTGAACTGACCACAGCAGACCCCTTTGAGCCTTTCTGCACTTTACCTTGCATCCAGCTTGCAGTGGCAAAGGTAAATATGTGTTTCTCTGACTGGCTTATTAATTACAGCTTTAAAATACGGCATTATCATTGAAAACCTGCACTGAGATTAAACGCCGGGAGATTGCCCTTGGCACCTCATGAGTTTTTGGTTCCACTGAAGAGCTTGAAACCTTGGTTCTTCACCAAGAACTCTCGTTTCCAGACCCATTGCAAGGGTGCTTCCTCTACACTATCATCAGGGGGACTGTAATTCAGACACCCTTGCTTAAAAGTTTGGGGTGAAAATACAGCCCAAACTGCCCAGAGAAAGTTGGTTTCTAATATAGGCCTCACCCTATCTCTGTAATTCTCTATTTCTGTTACTCTCTGCAATGAACTGTCTTCTGACCTCAGCAGACCTCTCACAACGGACTCACCCTCTCACGTTTTTGTGTCGTATGTCCTGCTTTGATTATTCACAGCACCAGTTGGATGAGAATAGGGCGGAGCTCAAGTGTAGAAAGAGTGTCAGGGCCTCACATGTCTGGCCCCTTCTTGGGAAGGAGATCCCAGCCAACAGAAGCAGAAACTCCGTGACCTGGAGTGATCTGGTTGAGTCAGGTTAGGGAATACAGAGAGCCACACGCAACTGACAATATGGATGACGATGGGGGGCCTGGAGGCTTGTGTTTCCGGTGTCCTCTGAGGGAAAAAGGAACGGGAAACACAGTGGGATTTGTTCTGAGAGCAAGGTGACTATTGGGTTTTAATCCTACACCATTGATTAAATTTTGTCCCTCACTGAAGTGTAAAGTGGTGAGACTGGCAGGGTCATGGATTGGTGGGGGTTGGGGAAGGGAGACGCAGAGGTTGGCCAGTCTTCCTTGAAAATATTTTGTTTTGTTTTGATTTCCCCAACCTGTCCCTGGCTATGAACTACTCTCAAATACCAGTAATCATTAAAAACAGAAAGTTAAAATTGCTTTATTTTGATGTTTCTATGAAATGGATATAGAGGTGTTGAGAAAAACAAAAGTCTTCACCTACCAGCATGAATCTATAATTCAACCGACCATATCTATTACTGCTAAAAATCTAAGTAGATCCTACCATTTTCTTCTCTGTTAGGGAGAAACTTATAACATTCATGCCCCACTTAATCAAGAGAATCTATGGAGATTTATGAGAACTCATTGTGAGTCTTCCGGAAACCTGAACTCAGCAACTGTAATATCTGTTGTGTGATCTTGGAGATGTGTTAACCTCTTTCCTCACCTATAAGGAATATTGCATGATACCAGGGTCTGTCTCATAGGGTTACTGACAGGTTTGCCTAAAACAATGTATGTGTACCATATACTGTAGGAGTTCAATTTCTTGAATTATTATTATTGTTATTCTGGCAAGTTTCTCAAAACTTCTTCGGTGGTAAATCCTATAAATATGAGGTCTGTCCAGAAAGTATACAGCCACGTGCTATGAAAAATAGAGATATTTATTGAAAAAGATATAAGATACAAGAAACATTGTCATAGGACAACAACGCCTCAGTCCCCTTCAAAGCAGGCGCCTTGGGACCTCACACAGTTCTCCCACTCGCCATCAGCTGCCCTGTCATATTTTCCTGAATCTCATCAATGGTCCAAAATCTCTTCCCTACCAAAGGTGATTTTAGTTTTGGGAGAAGTCAGAAGTCACAGGGCACCAAATCTGGGCCGTAGTGGGGCTGAGTCACCTGGGCGATTTGATGTTTTGCCAAAATTCTCTGCACGAGATGTGATGCACGAGCGGGCGCCTTGTTGTGAAGATGCTGCCAATCACCGGTCGCCCACGGTTGTGGCTGGTTTCATCATATTGCACCTCTCAACCCACGAAGAACAGTGGGGCAGCCTCCTTATTAATCGTTCGTCCTAGAGGGGCATACTTATCATTGACAACACCTTCCCAATCAAAAAACACAGTTAACATGGTCTTGATCTTGCTGCGCCTCTGCCACACCTTTTTCAGGTGTGGAGAACCAGGTGACTTCCACTGGGACTATTGGGCCTTTGTTTCTGGATCATAGCCATTCATCTCCAGTTATGACCTTTTCGAGGAAATCTGGTTCATTGGTAGCGGTTTGAATCAAGTCATTAGCCACTGCAGCACAATGTGCCTTCTGCTCTGATAGCAGAAGCCATGGAATGAATTTTTCCAAAACATGTTTCATCCCAAGATTCTGCATCAAAATCTCGGACACAATAGTTTTTGGAATCCCCAGATCAGGTTCTAGTTCTCACACTGTCAGTCACCGATCTTTGTTCATTGCAGCCCATACACGTTCAATGTTCTCAGGTGTTCTGCTTGTTGCAGACCTTCCAAAACATGGATCACTTTCAACAGATTCTCGACCATCTTTGAAGTGTTTGTGCCACACTTTTATTTGCACTGCACTGATACATCATCCCTGAAGGCTTTCTGAATCATCTGAATAGTTTCCGAGGAGGAATGTTCAAGCTTAATGCAAAATTTCATGTAGATTCGTTGCTTGACTCGCTCAGTCATTTTAATGTGATGGCCACACAGTGCACATGCTCACTCAACAGCATCTACCGCCCCCACTGACTAGTACAGTGAAGTCGTCATTGTTCCCACATGCACATTCCAGTCCACTCTCCTTGGCTGCCAGCTTACATTGATGTTGTGCAAACTGTTCTCATTATATTAACAATGGCTGGACTTTTTCCAGACAGATCTCATATGTGGCATAAATTCTCAAAACACAGTAAGTATTATATCTAAGAGTTGACACATAAATCCCTCTGAAGAAGGAAACTATTCTTGATAAACTCCTGCATTACAGATGATGAGACCCAGGACTACATGTGACTGACTCCCTTAATTTGTTTTCCCTTCATTCATTCACTCATGCATTCATTCACTGAGCACTTACTTTTAGGCAATGAAGTGATATCAACAAACCAAACAGAACAAATCTTTGCTCTCACGCAGTTAATGTTCTGGCAGGGGAGAGAGACAGACAGACAGACAGACACGCAGAGGTGTACACACATAATTTCAAGGACTAACAAAAGCCACGAAGCAAATGAAACTGGGCAACAAGACAGAGAGCGACTAAGTTGGCTAGAGGAGTTGGCAAAGATAGGATGGTCATAGAGGGCATCTTCGAAGAGGTGATATTTGAACCAAAACTCAAATGAGGTGAAGTAGCTGAAAAAAAGAATGAAAGCAGAAGCAAGAGTAAGTGCCAAGGGTGTGGTTTGGGAGCAGTTAGAAAGCTGGGCAGGGGGTCGGGTGGGGCAGGAGAAAGGCCAGGTGGCAGGGTCTTAGAGCATGAAACAGAGAGGTATGTTGAGGACTTTGGATTTTATTCTAAAAGCTACTCATTATCTAATACCCATAAAGGTATGACTAAGCGGTTCTGAGATAATAAGATGATATTTAAATTAACCCACATGTTGTTCATTAATTTAAAATAATTAACTTAAATTTAATTACACAGTACTAAAGTAGAAAACTGAAAGGAAAAGCCATCCCCACTAACCCAGCATCTCTCGCTAAAATAAACAACTATTATAATTTTGGGGTATCCTTCCAGTTTAAAATATGCTTATTTCTTTTCCAAAATCAAAACACGCCACCCACATCATTATGCCCATTGACCTTTGTCATAATATCTCTCGGAGACTGTTTCCTTCCGGGGTTTACATAGTTTCATTATTTTTAAGCAGCTGCTCAATATCACACTGTGTAGATTATCCCATCAGGCTCCTATAGAAGGAAACTTTGTTTCCAATGTTTGCTGTTACAAACAAGGTTTAGTATCTAAATCTCGATGTGTATCTAAATCTTGAAATTCATGAATTCACTCCAGAGCACAGTAGCAGAGGACACGAAGGACCCATGGGAATTTCCATCAAGAAGGCTGACCAACTGAATAGGTGGCCGTAAGCTAAATGGGCAGTCATTCTTCTTAGATCAGTAAACACTTTTATTCTCTGAATCCCCCCTTGTCCCAACCTCCCAAAAAGTTCTCTATATTCATGAATGTTTCATGTGACTGGGCTACATTCTGTTTTGTTGGAGGAAAAGTTCAAAGCATAAATCTGAAGTAATATGGTGGATGAAAGAACAGCAAACACGGAAGGAGGAGGCTGGAGGAAGAGGAACCGTTAAAATTCAAGCTACCTGGGTTTCACTGACATTTTACAGTGTTTTCTATCCACAAGGTGGGTATCAAGGTTCGAGACAATCTTATCTAGATCTCCGTGAAGACAAGGCGGCCCCAGTTGACATCTGGGTTACATATTTAATGCCCAAACACCCAAGGAGGGGGAATCCATCAAGCTAACTCTTTTGATTTCTTGTAAACAAAATAACCAATTGATGGACTGATTGCTTCCGTTGGTTTGGATTTCTGTATACACAGCCACATGCCAGTGATCAAAAACGCATCATCTTCACATTCAAAACCCTGCACAGGACTGCGCTATATCGCCCACAGCCATCTGAGTCACAAAGAACGTGCTGCCACCAAAGCCCCTCCCTTCACACTTACCCATGGTACCAAAAACATCAGTTACAGGTAAATAATTATCACCTCCCCAGGATATGAATTATCTTATTCAGAATGGTGGCTTTTTTACTTTTCCTCCTTCTGTCATCAATGTGTTACTTTATTATTCAGTGTTATTTCCACGATAGGGTGGGTTGAGAAAAAAAGAAAAGAAACCCATATTAATACTTTCAGTTGTCCTCCTAGGTGTTGAAAGGCAATGCCAATATTTTGATTAAATAAGTTGTGGCTTTCTATGTTTTTAATTCATCTGTGAATTAAAAGCTTTTTATTTAATTTCTTGAACATTAATACTATTTCAATGATCAGAAATGAGCCTATTATTATTCATTTTCCTAAATAAATAATTAAGAATACTTTTAATAGCATTTACTCGTCTTTACTTATAAAAGGCATTACACATCTATTGTGGAATATTACATATTATATATATATAAATATATTTTTATATATATATATAAAATCTCAGTTGACCCCTCTGCTTACTTGTAGTTTCTGTATTTCTACACTATTTTAGAAAATTGGATCTTAATAAATTACATGGACATTAAGCTAAAGCATAGAGTATCAACATAAATTATAAAATCTACTCCAGTAGATATCCTTTAATAATTATTATAGATCTAGAAATATATAGCCTTAGCCCTATATAAATCAGAAAAAAAAGACTACTCTTCCTTTTATTATTTTCTAATTTCAGATTATAAAATTAATTTGAGGAGTTATTGCTGATTTTATGCTAATTTTTAACTTGTCAGTGTATCAGTCAGTTTTCTAAAATCTCATTCTGGCTGGTTGTTGTGTGGGGCAGTCTTCTCTTCTTGTGTTTATTCTTGAGTTTTTGCTGCTATTCAGGGTGTGCTGACCTCCTTCTGATCTGCCCATGTGTTCTCTCTTGGCAGACTTTATTGATTCTCATGGCTTTAATTGTCACCTATTCAAAACATACATCGAATCTAGGTTCCTCTCCTGAATTGCAAACCTGCATGTCCAACTGTCTACTGGAAATAACCACTTGGAATTCCCATGCATACTTCAAAGTCCACTAACTCAAACTACCTTAAGAAAGCTTCTTCACCTGAAACTGACTCTTCCTCCCATGTTTCTCATCTGAGTGCATGGCAGTACCATCTACCCATCCAATCGATCAAGAAAAATATCTTCTCTTGTTCTCTCTCACTTTCCATATGCAATCATTAAGTCTTGTTTAATTTGCCTCCTGCATATGTCTTGGTTCAACTTACTTCTTTTCATCCTCACTATTTCTAGCCTGACTTAGTCCTGCTTCTCTAACCTGGGAGACAGCAGTCCCTGAGGTTGCAGAGTGGACTACACTTGGAGTCATCCTCGCCTCATCTTTCACCATTTTTCTCTCAGCCTCTGGTCTGTGGCATGTTGAACATCTTGTAACTCCTTTAATGTTTCATGTCTCTTACCTTGAGCCCCCAGACAGGCTGTACTCTTTGCCTAGAGTATATAACACACCAATACATATGTGGTAGAACATACTACATATAAAGTTTATATACATATCATGTACAACATAAAGGCTACATATACATATATGTGCAACACACATATACACACATGCAATTTGCTCTGAGACGCTCTTTATCCTCACCCCTATGGTCGCCCCAAATCTGGACTGGCTGTTCCTCCAATATAATCCCAAAACATCTGTTACTTTCTAATCAGAGCACTTGTTCCTTTTATTATAATTACTCACTTGTGTGATTGTGCCCTCCAGTGGCATCAAGAATGTGTATCTTTTTACCACTGTGTCTTCAATATCTAGCGCAACTCGCAGAGTAGATACTCAGGAAACAGTTCCCCAAATGAAACAGTTTGCGCATCAATGAACATATGCTAATGTTTAGGCAAAAACCTGTTAGAGCAAGGGTTGCGACCTCACTTAAACCAAGCATTATTGGTGAAGCAAAAGATACTTGCATACGGGGTTGGGGTTGTTATTATTTCATCTGTAAGGCAAGTTGTGGAGCTTATCTTTACGTCCAAGAGTTGAGAATTATTCATGCTGCCTCAACAAGTAGAAACGTTCAAAAAAGGCTGGGATCCATGGTGTGCCAATTCCTAATTTCACCATGTTTGGGGATGACAGCTCAGTTCTAGCTGAACGCTGCCAAACAACTCCCAGGGGTATAACTGAAAACACTCAAACTGCCAGAAAACTGTTTTCCAAAAGACTGATTATTAGGACAACAAAATCATGTAAATAAGAGTGGGAAGGGCGTGGCTGATCATCTAATCTCTCCTGTGAGAATACTCTCTTAAGTGCTGGCCTCAGCATTCAATAGGGTGAAGTTCAAGTATACCCAGCGATGTGAATCCTACCTTCCCCCCCGGGGGGGCTGTTGTGCAAACTAAAAGTATGCATTGCTTTTACTTGTACAAAATATTTTAAAACCTGCCTTTTCCCTCAGTGTAGGCATTTTACTCTAGTTCTCTCGAGCCTTTATCTTTTTAGGTTTTATCAATAAAAATGAATGGTGATATGATCTTGGAGCAGTTTTCATTAGACTCCGGGCTGACTTGTGGGCAGCAAACGTACTCTTTCCACGTGAAGGTGTGCCTCATAGTGATGGTAATCTCTCTATTCTAGGTTTAAAGTGCTCTTATTTTATTCTATGAATGTTTAAAATCGGAACGGGTAAATAAGTCAGGTTTTGTCACCTCAATAGGTTACATCTTAGTAAACTTCAAGAGATTCTTGAAGTTCCTTTGCTGTGAAGCAAAAATTTTTAATAGAGTGTTAGTTAAATGAGCTGTTAGCTGGAGCTGGGAAATTTGGATTACATAGAATGCTATGAAATCTATTTTTGTTTATTTGTTTATCACTCTAATCTTATTTTTCCTTGAGAATCATGGCTGTTTCATCTCCACATGCTACACTTTCATGTAATTAAAAATATCTCTGGTTCAATGGCTAATTCAATATTGGCCTTTAATCTGCAACATTTGCAAAACATTAGTCTTATGAGCATTGATTACCTGAATTTTGGCCATATATTATATACCGTATCATTTTTCACTGATTATTTTGCTTGAGATGACTTGTTTTAACATATATATATAAAGTAATATTTATGCTATAGGTTTAATCACTTGTTTTTTTCCTAATATACATAAATGCTTACAATTTAAAATATCATTGCAGCCCTGGCTGGCGTGGCTCAGTGGATTGAGCGCCAGCCTGAGAACCAAAGGGTCACTGGTTCAACTCCCAGTCAAGGCACGTGCCTGGGTTACAGGCCAGATCCCCAGTAGGGGGCATGTGACAGCAGCCACACACTGATGTTTCTCTTCCTCTCTTTCTCTCTCCCTTCCCCTGTCTAAAAATAAATAAATAAAACCTTAAAATATATATATTAAAAAAATAAAATTAAATATTATTGTGTAATTCCTAAAATATCTTGTAGCCCACATTTTGAAAAACCTGATCTAACATATTCCATTATAAATCTGTATATATTTTCCTTCTTCTTCCATGAAAGAATCTAACTTTTGGAGCTATTTTCTGAGTATCCTTCCAGCTAAAAATCTGTATTATGTATTATATTTTAAATTTGTTATACCTCTGCTGTTCTCTTGTTACTATAAATCTATTTAATTAAACAAATAGAGAGAAATTATAAGCATGATTTGTAAAAAATTTATGATTAGTTTTATTTCTTTAATATGTTTTTAATAGAGGTGCTATTGAGCCTACTTTAATAATCAGGTAAGATATAAAATTAATAATACCTAAATAGTAAGTGGTACTGTTTAAATTCTTCTGTTCTATTGACACTAATTATTGCCTGAATATTATGCATTCATAATTTTACATAATGTTTTCAAAAATTCAGTCAAACAAGTTCTAAACCAGATATTGATTCATATAAAATCTTATATTTAGGTATAATTGTTTTCATTGTTTATTACATTGGCTACTTCTGAAAACATTTTCACTTCAAAATTACTGAGGAAAAAGTAGTCTTTAAAAACAAGTAAACAGAACTTAACAAAATTTTGAGCTTTGTGGAAACCTGCTATAGTTGCTCTCAGACTGGATTCATTGCCATCTATTATTTTTGTTTATGATCATTTAGCCAGTTCCCAATCCTTGTGAATCTGTTCTCATCCAAAGCAATTCTAATTAATTTACAAATAAAAGTTCATGGTCCACTGTTTGGAATGCTTCACTGGAGCCCAAGTAAATGACGTCGGTTCCATCCTCTTTCTCCAATTAGTTTTGTAATTCTATCAAGCAAGCCTTTTATCATGGGCTGGCGTGATTTGCTCATTATGGACCATGCTGCTTAGTGCTGAAGATCTTATTGTCTTTTAACTGCTTACAGATTGTCTTTCAATATTTTCTTTCCTACTTCACTCCATATTAATCTGTTGCTTGGTTAAGTGTAAACATTTTATTTACTTGGGCATGTTTACAAAGAAAAGCAGGAAGAAAAGTAACTTTTAGAATTACTTTAATTGCTTTTTCAAATTACATAGTATTTAAACGAGGTGCTTTGGTATCTTTGAAATTTTTTAATAAAATGTTTTTTAACTTATATAAAATCCTTTCCATGAGAATTAATAAGGAGATTTAAATGATGAATTTGTGAGTACTTGCATTTTCAAAGGAAAATAAATCTGATTTCTCAACAGAAACACTTCAGGGCAGAAGGTATTAGCATGAAATATTCAAAGTGATAAAAAGCAAGGACTTACAACCCAAGACTACTCTATCCAGCAAGGCTATCATTTAAAATTCAAGGTGAAATAAAGAGCTTCCCAGACCAAAAAAAAAAAGTTAAAAGAGTTAATTACCACCAGATCAGTATTGCAAGAAATGTTAAAGGGCTTGCTTTAAGGTGATGGGGAGGGAAAAAAAGATAGAGGGAGAGAGAAACATAGTTATAAAGAATAAAATGGTAATAAATTAGTACCTATCAATAATGACCTTAAATGTAAATAAATTTACATTTACCCCTGATGCTCCAATCAAAAGACATATGTAGCTGAATGGATAAGAAAACACGGCCCATATATATTCTCCCCATAAGAGACCAACTTGAGAACAAAAGATACTCACACACTGAAAGTAAAGGGATGGAAAAATACTCCATGCAAATGAAAATGAACAAAAAAAATCTGGGTAGCAATGCTTATATCTGACCAAATAGGCTTCAAAACAAAGACCGTAACAGGAGACAAAAAAGGTAACTACATAATACTATAGGGATAGATCCAACAGGAGGATATAACACTTGTGAACATATATGCACCCAAATATATAAAGAAAATCTTGGTGGAAATTAAGGTAGAAATAAACAGCAATACAGTAATAGTAGGGGATTTTACCCCTTGGACAGCAATGAATAGATTTTTCCAGCAGAACACACATTCTTCTCAAGTGCATATAGAACAGTCTCAAAGACAGACCACATGTTACAACACAAAATAACTCTTAACAATACAAGAAGACTGAAATCATATCAGGCATCTTCTCAGACCACAATAGTGTGAAACTAGAAATTAATTATAATAAAAAATGGAAAAATATTCAAATGCATTCAAATACATGGAGGCTAAGTAACATGTTATTAAACAATGAATGGGTTAAAAATGAGATCAAGGAAGAAATCAAAAGCTACATGGAGACAAATAAAAATGAACACAGAACAACCCATAATCTATGGGACACAGTAAAAGCAGTCCTGAAAGGGAGGTTCATAGCAATACTGGCCTACTGCAAGAAAAAAGAAAAGGCCAAAATAAACAATCTAGCCCTATAGCTGAAAGAACTAGAAAAATAACAAACAAAGCCCAGAGTAAGTAGAAGGAAGGAAATAATAAAGACTAGAGTGGAAATGAATGCCATAGAGATTTAAAAAAATACGAAAGATCAATCAAACCAAGAGCTAGTTCTTTGAAAAGATAAACAAGATTAATGAACCTTTAACAAGGATCATCAAGAAGAAAAAAAAAGAGAGGTCCCAAATAAATAAAATCTAAATAAAAAAGGTGAAGTAATAACTGACAACACAGAAACACAAAAAATTGTAAGAAAATACTATGCACAACTATATGCCAAAAGGCTGGACAGCCTGTGTGAAATGGAAAATTCCTAGAAACATACAATATTTCAAAACTGAATCAGGAAGAATTAGATAATCTGAATAGGCCAATCACAACTAATGAAATTGATGAAATAGTAAAAAAAAACAAAAAAAAACTCCCAGCAAACAAAAGCCTTGGGCCAGATGACTTCACAGGTTAATTTTACCAAACATTTAAAGAAGAACTAATGCTTATCTTCTAAATATTCCCAAAGAATTCAAGAGGAGGAAAGGCTTCCAAGTACATTTTATGAAGTCAGTATTACCCTAATTCCAAAATCAGATAAAGACACTATGAAGAAAGAGAATTATTGGCCAATATCTATAATGAACATAGATGCTAAAATCTTCAACAAAATATTAGCAAACTGGATCTAGCAATGCATTAAAAATGTCATAAACCATGATCAAGTGAGATTTATTCCAGGGTTGCCAGTTTGGTACAATATTCACAAATCAATAAATGTGATAATATCACATAAACAAAATAGTGAATAAAAAGCATATGATTATATCAATAGATGCAGAAAAAGCATTTGATAAAATCCAACACCAACTTGTGATAAAAACTCTCAGCAAAATGAGAATAGCGGGAATATACCTCAACATACAGATGACAAACAAACAGCCATCATCATACTCAAAATGAAAATTGTTTCGCTTTAGATTAGGAATGAGTCAGAAATGTCTGTTTTCACCACTCTTATTGAACATAGTAGTGGAAGTACTAGCCACTGCAATCAGACAAGAAGAAGAAATAAAAGGCATCCAAATTGGAAAGGGGGAAGCAAAACTGTCATTATTTGCAGATGACATAGTATTGCATATAGAAAAGCCTAAAGACCCCACCGAAAATTACTAAATCTAATAAATGGATTCTGCAAAGCAGCAACATACAAAATTCATTTTCAGAAATCAGTGGCATTTTTATATACCAATAATAAACTATCAGAATGAGAAATTAAGGAAACAATCTTATTTACTATTGTAATGAATAAAATAAGGTACTGAGGAATAAATTTAATCTGGAGGTAAAAGACCTGTACTTGGAAAATTATGTGATACTGAAGAAAGAAATTGAGAAAGACACAAATAAGTAGAAGTTTATACTGTGTTCATGGATAGGAAAGATTAACATAATTAAAACATTCATACTACCCAAAACAATTGACAGATTCAATGCAATTCTTATTAAAATATCAACAGCATACTTCACAGATATAGAACAAATATTCCAAAAATGTATATGGAACCCCAAAAGACCCCTAATATAACAGTAATCTTGAGAAAGAAGAACAAAGTTGGAGGTATCACGCTACTTGATATCAAACAGTAGTACAAGTTCATAGTAATCAAAATAGCATGGTGTTGACAGAACAGACTTATAGATCAATGGAACAAAATAGAGAGCCCAGAAATAAACCCATGCCTTTATGGTCAATTAACATTTGACAAATGAGGCAGGAACATACAAAGGGGTAAAGACGGTCTCTTCAATAAGCGACTGTTGTTGGGAAAATTGGGCAGAAAGAAGGAAAGAAAGAAAGAAAGAAAGAAAGAAAGGAAGAAAGAAAGAAAGAAAGAAACTAGACCACCAGCTTAAACCATACACAAGAATAAACTCAAAATGGATTTTAAAAATGCAAGTTGCAAAACCATGAAAATCCTAGAAGAAAACATAGTCAGCAAAATTTCATACATTTCTTATACCAATATTTTTGTCATATCTCTACTCAGGCAAGGGAAACAAAAAACAAAGGAAAATATACAAATGGGGCTATATCAAACTAAAAAGCTTTTGCACAGCAAAAGAAACCATTAACAAAATGAATAAAGGAACTCACTGAATAGGAGAACATATATGCCAAGGATACATCTGAGAAAGGTTTAATTTCCAAAATGTATAAAGAATTTATACAACTCAACACCAAGAAGACAAACTACTCGATTAAAAAATGAGCAAAGAGCCTGACTAGATACTTCTCTAAAGAGGACATACAGATGGCCAATAGACATACAAAAAAATGCTCAATGTCACTAATCATCAGAGAAATGCAAATTAAAACCACAATGAGATGCCTCCTCACACCTATCAGAATGGCTGTCTTCAATTAATCAACAAACAACAAGCACCGGCGAGGGTGTGGAGAAAAGGGAATCCTTGTGCACTGTTGGTGGGAATGCAGACCGGTGCAGTCACTGTGGAAAGCAGTGTGGAGGCTCCTCGAGAAATTAAAAATGAAACTGCCTTATGAACCAGCAATCCCACTTTTGAGAAAATATCTGAAGAAATCCAAAATACTACTTTGAGAGACTATATGCACCCGTGTGTTCATTGCAATGTTATTTACAATCACCAAGATCTGGAAACAGCCCAAATGCCCATCAGCAGATGAGTGGATAAAAAAGCTATGGTTTATTAACACACTAGGACACTACTCAGCTATAAAAAAGAAAAAAAAAATCTTACTTTATGTGGCAGCATGGATGGACCTGGAGATTATTATGCTAAGTGAAATAAGCCGGTCAGAGAAAGATGAATACCATGTCATCTCATTTACATATGGAATCTGGCATACAAAATAAACTAACAAACAAAATAGAAACTGAGGCATGGATGCATGGAACAGATTGACAGACTTCAGAGGCAAGGGCCGTTCAGGAGGATGGGTCAAAGTTCGTAAAGGGATTAAGAAAAAAAAAATATATATATATATGAGACGTGTGCGTGTGTGTGATATATATGTATTTGACACATAGACACACACAACAGTGTGGGGGTTGCCGGAGCGAAAGGGGAGGGATTACACAGAAGTGGGCAAATTTGAAAATGGGACAGAGAGACTTTGCTTTGGGCAATGGGTGCACAATACAGCATGAAGATTTTGAGTTGTATACTTGAAACCTGTATGGTTTTGTGAACCAGTAAATTTCTTTTAAAAATATAGTATACTGTAGCAGCCTTCACAATATTATGAAAAACTGTAGAGAACTATTCTTCTGGTGAACTGCTCCTTTATTTGCCTTTCATTTTTCACCACACTTACTTTGTTTAATAAAGGTGACTAGACTGTTTTTTTAAAAAAAGAAAAAAGAATATGAAAACAGAGGACTTAATAAAACTATAGTCCAAGTCTGACATTATTAAATAGAAACTGTCATATAAACAAAGGGAAAAAAATAAATGTCCAAGTGTGTCATTTTAGCGAAGAATTCTGGTATACTTGCTCCTACCTCCGCCTCTCGGTTGGCGTATTCATCTCTGTTACTGCCTGCCGTTCCCGAGCAAGTGCTGAAAGAGAATATAGGATGGTTCCGATCATGATTATAAAGATAATATTACCATTTTTATCTTATTAAAACAGAATATTTTGAAAGCCACTAAAGTGCTTTTTTAGCCAACAACAGTAGGAAAAACAAACTTTTCTCAAGTGCAAACTGTCAAGCTTATGCTAAAATTATTACTGATTTTATGTAGCTTTTTTCAATGTCTGGGTCTGGTTTTTAGAAATTTTCATAACTGAAAAGTAAAAACAAGATTTTATCTTTTTAGCTTGTGATACATGATTTCTCCATGACAGTTTTTTATTCTACTTTTTCTCATTCTGCCTTCCTACTTAGTTTTCTCATTTATATAACCAAGCCCCGAACTACCATTATGTACATTCTATCTTAAATATAGTCTGGTCTTCCAAATCACACAGAAATGACAGCGAGAGAGATAAAAATGAATTTACCTGTATATAAACAAATATAATATTATTTATTACAAATTCAAATAAGTATTCTACAGTGTAAATTTACAAGAGTTGGGACTTAGTCAATTTGATTTTTAAATTACATAACGAATCGCAACCTGTTCCTTATTTCTTTGCAAACCTAAAAGTTATCATGGAGCAATGATATCTTCAGAAAAAAACTTAGTAATCCATGTTGGCGTCTTCACAACAAAAATTAACCCTTTCTGTACTGTTAAGGAGAAGTTTCTTTGATTTAGCGCTGGGGTTACAATGCTGGCTCTAAGTTCTGTGACTGCCCAAGAGATAGAACGAGGAGAGAACTTGCAGCAAGCCCCAAACACAGTCCAAGAAGAAGAAAGTCTTCCCAAACGAAAGAAAAGTGGAAACAGATGCAGCGTCACCCTCCATTATGTTCGTCCGCGCACGGCTCTTGCCGAAGAACAGACATTCAATCTGCTTTGAATTATTTGTCACTTGGCTCCTTTCTAATTCTATGCCCTATTTTGCATTTTGTTCACGACTCATTCTGTTACCCAATCTACATTGTGCAAAAATAATGCTAATATATATTCTTATGAAGGTTTAAAATATGTGCAGACAAGTTTAGAAGCTGTTCAAACCTCGTGTTTTTGAATTTACCACCAAACTTGGCTATTTAGGAGTTCAAGTTCACTTGCTCGTGGTCTAGCTGAATGTAAAAGTCCAATGAATTGGACTTTAAAACGCTTATAAAATATTCAAAAAAGCTTCTTGCACATCAAATCGCTCTTAAGACAGAACATTTTGATGAGTTTAGTGTAAATGAATCAGAAGCATATGGATTAAATTTACCTTAAAATACTCCTGGGTTTAAGAATTAAGAGAAAATGTGCTTGGCAAAACACATTTTGGGTTTTGTCTAACCCAGAACATTGGAAAAGTAGTTCAAGATGTTTGACGAACCCAAAACATGGCTGGGCTCCCCCATCCCCAATCCCCCGTGGTAATAGCGAAGGACAGGCAGGGGCGGGTTTTCCGTGCGTCAATCTAGCTCAGGTTTCTATCATGGCCGTCCCAGACTATTGGATAACTTGAAAATGCCTTGCCTCATCTAAATCAAATTTATGCTCTATGCTTTTGATAATCTCTGTTTAAGGACTGTAGAATGTGTGCTTTATATGAAGGGCGTGGTTCTGCATAATTATAGAAGCTTCTATGTGCCCACTCAATAAAAGAGAGAAATCATAAGGTTTATGCTTACCTAGAGAATAACAACAGATGAATAGAAAATTCGATATTAATCTCAATGACTGGTTACTTGAATTGAATATGATTTTTAAAAGTTATTGCTACTTCTGAAATTAACAAAAATAGGTTAAAAAGACTCAAGCTTTCAAAAAGAAACAACGTGTTCAATAAATATTGTGAAATTTTATTTTCTTTTTCAAACATGAATTTATTTCTACACTAGAAATGGGCAGCACATATGAGCAAGTCATTAAATTATCTGTGTATAACTTTAGACTATAAGTAGCCATTCATTCCTAATTTAGGGAACTTCTAATAATACTAGAATTATTTTTCATTTGAATTTGTCACTAATTCTTTACATATGAGTAAGCAAATGTGGAGGAAAAAATAATTATTTATATGCCACCTTCCTTTCTCTTCCAATAAAGAAATAATTAGAAGACACAGATCACTGACTCATTAATGTAAACAACATGATCCTTATAAATTGGTGGTTCAAAAAATTTCATGTTACAGCATAAAATATTTACATTATAAAATTTGTCTCATCAAGTAGAAATCCTAATAACCTCAATGAAGGTGAAGCATTAAAGGTAGCACCTAAAGTGAAATCTAAAGGTTTTTATAACAAATAATATATACATGTAAGATATATTCTTAAGCCTTACGTAACTAATTATAAATGATACTTTACTGAGTCACATTTGAGGGTTAAATTTCCAAAAGAAGAATATTTATGATGTTACAGAATAATGACAGGCTATTTTCTGCAATGTGGTAATAAATTACTACGGGGATGTAAAGACCTATTTGTACACATATTTATACAGAGAAACCAAATGTTTTTAAAATTAGCTCTGTTTATTTGATTACAAAAATAGTAGGTTTTACAAATAAGTAATGTTTGTTTTCAAAAAAAGACTAAAAGGTAATTGATTTGTAAAATGAATATACGAAAATGTGTGTAGATGGAAAAGATGTCTGTTTTTAATGACAAAAAATAGTACTACAACACTTTAAAATAACCTGGGCTTTCAGCAGCCCTAATTTTCTGAACCCGGGTAACACCAAGGACCCCAAAGGAGTGCCATAAATCACCCGCACTAAAGGCACGTACTTTAATCCTAGCCCCACATTTACAGCATTTTGGATTCTTATTACCATTTATTCGCCATTTATGACCTATTTTCCCATTATTTCGATTATAGTACAAATAGTTTACTGAGCACCTGCTACAGGCCAGACACCACTGGGTCCAAGAGAAATGTAAAGATTATTTATTCAGAATTGATTTTCTTCAAAAAGTTTATCATGCATCAAGTGGATAAAGACATATATAAAAATAATATTACATGTAGAAAGATGTAAAATCAGTATGGAAAACACCCTAAGGATGGGGCAGACGCCATGCCAGTGAGAAAACGTTAATGCCTAACAGTCTTACATTAACAGATGGCCCAGGAAAAGACAAAAGAAGACCTGCATTGGAGCGCCTAATAGTGCAACAATGGATGCTGTAATGGACCCTTCAACTTCTGTGTAGTTTATTCTGTGTAAAAGGTAAGAAAGTTTATCACAGAGTTTTAATCAACTTGAATTTAGTGTGCATTTTGGTACCGCTTGGAAAGGAGGACACAAAGCTGTGTAGCAGAGGTTACAGCGTGATAAGTGGAGTGATTACCACTAGTAAGTGTAGGATGATGAATGTATAACAGAAGAACCCAGGGGCAGAGTCTAGATCTTGAGAGAAGATAAATTCAAACTTGAGTATGAGGAAGACTGGCAATTAGTTTTAAAAAGCCTTAGGCTACTGATACACTGTAATGAAAAGGAATGTAGTTAGCCTGCTTCTAGCTAGGTTGATGGAGAGAAATAGACAATCTTAGCCATCCAGATGTGCGAGGACTGCATGTAGCCAAATCACCGGGACGATTTGCTAACAAGGGCAGTTTTCTGAGGTCAGGACCTCTGTGGGGAGGGCCCATCCATTCAAGGTTCCCACACAATTCTTACCCACGTCGCCCGTTGAAAACCACTACTCTAAATTCTATGAGGACTCTTGGAAAGATGACAGGGAGAGTTTTGGCAGGTAGCCGGTGAGCAGATATCTGAGATCTCTATTGCAAATACAGTAATTTGTAAAGTTGGGGGAGGGCATACATTTAACAATAAGGAGATTTTCTATTAGAGCCATTGGTTAGCTATATATTGACATTGCCATAAATAAATGATTTGATTTTACTTGTAAAGCAGCTACTGTGTTTCTATCTTGTAACTTCTGTGGGTCAGCTCCATACAAGTCCTAACACGGCTACACACCTGGCGTTTGACGCCTTTTACCAGGAAACTGGGGAGAGGGCGAAAGAGCTCAGAGAGGAAAGTGCAGTTCCCAGGTTTCTGACACGTGACGCCCACGTGACCAGGCCCACGCCAAAGTTTCCCATGAAAAGTAAATTTTTTCTCTACTTTTCTAATCCTAATTTTCTAGCTTGGGTTATGTTTCAGTTATATGAAAAATATATTTATAGCTATAGGTATTCTTTAGCATGTTAGATAAATTAGACGTAAGAATATTATACTTTAATTTTTTACTTGTTTTTTATTTCTTTATAGTTTCCGTGATAAAATAAAACTAAAACCATTTGGGGCGATGAAATAGAAAAAGGGGCAGCTTGTGAACAGCTACCATAGAGCGGCACATGCACAAACGTTGAATAATAACAAATATGCAGAAATACCAGGAGAAATATGGAGAAAAGGATAGAAAAGCGGCTCACCTTCGGGAACTGATAGAAAGATAGCAGCTCCCCTAAGCACCTTGCCTCACCCAGATCATCTTCGCTTTTAGCATTTTCTACTTAAAAAAAAGGAGTGTCCTTCAGGTATTGATGTTTTCAAATTCAACCTTCCCGTAATTGCACCGCCAGGTACAAATCACCCACACCCATGCAATTTTTGCCTTTTTCTCTGTCGGCTGTCCTAGGTTACCTTCATATTAATCTTCTATTCCTCCTTTCCTGAATCTCTTACTTCACGGAGCTGCCCTCACTCCCAAGGCACCTCCTGAAATCCTTCTTCTATGTGTAGTAAGTAAATGTTTTATCCAAAAATCTTGACACTCCCCTTCATTTAGTGACCCCTGTTCTTTCTCTCCTCAACTCACTTGTTATCAAATTCCACCCCATCACGCCACTAACATTATTCTTACTAATGTCGCCAGTGGTTGAACCCAATGGGAATTTTTTTTAACTTACGAGTATCTTTAATTCTAGTTCATTAATCTCACTTCTGAAAAAAATCACAGATGATAAAACTATATGATTATAATATAGTTGATCACTATTAGTTTGGGGTAAAACGCAGCTCTCTCTTTCTTTCTAGGAGGAGTCTGGTCGAAGGTTTCAGTCTAAAGCTGAAGTTTTAAGGGCACTATCCCCAGGCAAGGCTAGACCACAAGCATGTCATGACGGCCACCGTCTCATGACAGCCGCCATCTCACGCACTGTTGTGTCACTAACACAGTAACAAAGTAGCAGCTGCAGCAGGTCCTGCCTCACACACCCTACCTTAGCATCTTGATCTGTTAGACTGGCTCCAAAACCAACAGACTGAGACCAGACGTTGCTGCTTCCTTTTATAGTTGCTAATTTAAATTTTTTCCACAAAGCTGAGCGATCTTTTGGTACTTTGGAGGTTAGGATTAATCTGCAGGAAAACATGTTTTTGGTTTCATACGAACATCAATAACATTTCCACGGGCACTTTAGCAATCAGATAAAAAAGTATTTTTAAATGGCTACAAAAGTTAACTGTATTACAGAGTTGTGATCTCTCTGATTTTTATTCATATCAAATTGAAGAATGAGAACGTGGCCAGACTCTTAGCACAGGTCACCGTTCTCAGTCAATGAAAACCATCAAGAAAATGGTTACTTCAAGCCGTTTTCTAGCTGCGGGGAAAGTCACTTAAAAATGAATATGTCTACCAGATAACAAATGTCTGGCTTTCCAGGCACAGACATGGGAGAGATGTTTGTCTGTTACAAAAACTAATAATACTCTCAGTTATCCAAGGGGTTATTTTCACCCTCTTTGGCCTATTTTGACTCTTTACATCTTATTCTTCCTTCTGCTGATCATACACAGGTCGATAGAAACATCTTTGTATTGAGTGAAACTGCATGGAAGTTTAAAGTAAACATGACAATTAGTGCTATATATTATAATGAATGAAAAATATTTGACTCTATATTTATGATTTCTTATATTATTCATGATTGTTTTCTTCAGTTTTCACGTGACATCATGGGTCCTTTTAGCCTGCCTCTCTCTTTAGACTCTGGCAAAATATATCATAGTGGTAGAAACAATACTTGTAATATTGATGATTATCATTAGTATTTGCTCCAATCAGTTCTTAGGACTATCTTTTAATATTAAAATAATAATAAAATAGCTAATACTTATTAAGTTATTTAGCACTTAGTAAGTGTCAGGCACTGTCCTATGTATTTTATATACATTATCTCATTTAATCTGGGGGCCAAATACAATGTATGATTATTAATATTCCCATTTGCAGGTGAGGAAATAGGCGTAGAGAGGGAAGTCACATTGCCTAGGGTCACAGAGTAGTACATGACAGCCAGGCTTTCAACTGTCACAGCCTCCTTCTGGAGCATGCACTCCGAAAGAACATCTGATGGAAATTAGAATTCTGGGACCCATATCTTGTCCTGTGAAGCAGCTTACAAGTAAAAAGAGTCATGTGACAGCATTTAAAAGCAGTGTTATGTGTTCAATAATAGTTACAGACGCACAGAGGAGGGAACAAATCACTGTTTCCAAGAGGAGTGAAAATGAGATGGTTCTGTGAAGGCGGGGCGGCTTCCGAGCTGCCTGTGCAGAAAGAAGAGGCATTTTTTAGGACAAAGTGAGGGTGGGCATCCCAAGCACAGGGAAGTACAATGACAAGGGCAGAGGGCAGAGGAGGCGGGGCACTTTCGGAACCTTAAAACTTCCAGAACGCAAACTCCTCAGCGAGGGGAAATGGGACAGTAGGCTGAGGTCACATCCTAGAAGGTCATACATGCAATGATGTGCCTTTAAAGGCAATTGTCATTGCAGGGGTTTGGGAAAAAGTGATGTGAAATAATTTGCCCTTTAGGAAAATCATTCAGAGAGGAAGTGTGAGTTTTGATCGGCAGAATGTAAGAGAAGACACAGGAAGGTCAGTGAAGAAACACTTCCAACACTTCAGGCAAAAAAATGATGATGAAATAATGTGGTCGAGCCAGGGATGGAAAAGAAAGGATCAGTTCAAGAAACATGGGGTTGGGGAGGGGTGATGGGGAAAAAAAAGAAAGGTGGGGCGTAGAATGAACTGATTTGGTCTAAGGGTGGGGTGAGAGAGAAGAAAGAGTCACAATGACTTCAAGTGGCCAGCTTGACAAAGGGCACGAAGGCTCAATGGTGAGAAGTAGGGAGCTGCCGTGGAGACGAAAGGTCCCACGTTCCCCGAAATTCTGAAAGGGAACTAAGGAACGTGGGTTCCTGAGAGGCCGATTTGGATCAGTATACAAAGTGACCCAATGAATCCTTACCTCTTAGTATCATTAACACCTCTTAATGAGCTTATACCTTCCTTCCTTGATCTGCTTACGGCAGTTTTAATCTCATAGACAGACAGATAGAACTATATGTTATTACACTTCTTTATCTATTTATTCAACAAGTGTTGTTCAAACACTGTAATCTAGGTACTGTGTGACTTGCTGGGTATAAAACAATGACAAAGAACACTGGTGTTCTGGCACATTTCAAAACAGAGTCAAGAAACAAACACACAGCTTCTTTGAAGCAATCGACGGGTGCACTGAGATTGTCCACCTGGGAGGACACAGTTTTCCCTGGGGGAGTAGGGAGGGCCTGTCTGAAGAGGCAGCATTCAAAGCGAAACCTGAACTTTTTACCATGTTGACTACTCAGCGAGGCGAAACATGTGGAGCAAGGTTATTCCAAATAGACAGAGAAGGGGGTGCAAAGGCCCTGAGGCAAAGGAGAGATTACATCTTCCAGGGGGTGAGAAGCAGCTGGGGTGTCAGCCATGTCTTGTCCAAGAGATCATGCGTTCCTTCCACAGAAGGACTATGTCCTCCTCAATGTGAGGTCCTGCCTCCCCCACTATCCCTCTGGAGTGGAGGGTGGAGGGGGAGAAAATCACATTTGAAGGAAGGAAAAGGGGGATTGCAAGACACGAAGCAGGCCAATTTCACATTTTCCATCAGGGCCAACAACGTCTTCTGACTATAGAGGAAAGAGGTTCCCATACCAGTCTCTCAGATCGGGGTATTTGGTCATGACCAGTACATTTCAATACAATGGAATGGACTAGAATGTAAGAGAGCCCCTGAAGTTGCAGTGCACATAGAAAGGCTAGTGGTTTCTGTAAGCTTGTGTTTCAGCAGGTTTGCTTCACCCACACGCAGCTACCTAGCCAGGCATCCAGGTGTGTGTGTGCTAGTTTCCAAAATTCTCTTACTACATGGGTCCTGAGCAAAAGCTAGAAAGGCAGTGAACTTAGGTGTAAACTGCTCTCTCAGTACATGGGGTGACAGAATAGCTTCAGCAAAAAGTGTGTGCTCCGATAAAAGCGGCCGGGTGAAGCATGAGCATAACATATAACCAAATCAGAAGGGTGGCCCGTTCTCATGCTGCCGTTCTGCTTCCTTCCACCAGGGAAGCCACTTAGAACTCCTACGATCAGCTTTACCTGTGAGTCATCACCTACAGCACCTCTACAAGATGTTCCTGGGCTTTTGCTGGCTCTGCTTAATGCAAAGAGGTGCTTCCGTAATTGTTCTAGAATAGCCCGCTCTGTTCCCCAAGGTAATCATTTTGGTTCCTGAACAAAAGTGAAGAGTAAGCTATTTGGAATGTGCCCAGGTAATAAAAGAAACCTGAATTTAATTTGTAATGAAGCATGTGAACTAGAACATGCTGCCAAACCAAACATATCTTTGTTTCTCCAACCTAAAAGTAGAAACAGCACAAATCTATATGATTTTTAATAATTCTATGGAGATTACACTTTACCCAGGAATGGAAATCCAATATAAAACAAATAAAATAATAGTATTAATAAATTCTAAAGAGTTTATGACTCGCAGATCAGAATTATACAAAGCTCAAGGTGACATTTATTTACTACATATTTTGGTGAGCAGTTCGATTTATTCTGTCAGACACAATTGAAAACATGCTTCCATAAAGTTCTGTGGAATAATTCCACAGAAAGGTGAGGTGACTCTCAGAGCTTAACTATTGAGGCTCTTATTAAATCAAATATTCTTGAAATCATTTTAGTTTCTAAGATGCATAAAATACAGTCATTATTAGCACATTGGGATCACAACTGCCTCATTTGAGATACAGGGTTTTGAACTAGATCATCGTGAAAGGAACTTCTAGACCCAAAATTTTACTATTGTGGCCATAGGTATAAACTGCCTGAAGCCTTTTTAAAACTAATCTGCCCATTAAGGGATTTGCCTCGACTGGCAAGTGAGGTAACGCATTTAGAGATGCTAAGTGATTTGCCTAGGTTACCAGATGTAGAATATTCTCCAGAAAATGTTCTTGTGCACAATATTTCAGATTCAAACTAGTTGATTTAAATAGAAAATCCAATGGAATTCCAAAGTCTTGCCCTACAAATATTTAAAAGATAATAATCTCTAAACAAACAAACAAAAATTTGGAAATAGAAAAACATGCCAAAGTCTCTACATGTTCTAGCAAAAATGTCCTTTGGCCTCTTTTCTATTTCATGTTACAGTATCATATTAACATACAAATGTTTTACCAATACTTAGCGAAGGCTGGTGAGAGAATACGTGTGTGAGCCTATGAGAGGATTTGGAGAAACCTCACTGCAAACAACGTAAAGCGTATTAGGACTGAAGAGAATCTTGAACTACCTTACGTAAGATAAACCACCTGCACACGTGACACCATAACGGGCTTTTAGTGAAATCTAACTTGTAGCATTCCCCTGGGTCCAATGGCACAGTGAACCCTCCATTATTTTTGTCTTTGCTGCCTTTGAAACTTGTTTTGTTTTTTTCCCCCTTTCAATCACCATGATAAATGAAACTTTAAGTCTCAGATATTTCTTTGCCCAAAGAAACATTGTTGGTGCTGGAACTTTACTCGAAGTCCTGAAGTACACATATTTAAGGAGATGTCTTAGAAAATCAACATGCTTTATTTTTCTGGAAGCAGATTAAAAATGGTAGTTTATCTGGGGAATTTAAAAAAGCAAACTGGGGAATAGTTTAAAATTTAGAGGTAGCATTTTTTAAGGAAAAAGTTACCTTGAGTAGAGATAATACACTCAGAGGTAGAAATATGTTTGAAAGGTCGGGGTGCAGCTAATTTTTAAAGTTTATAATAAAGAATCTTTTGGTATGGTGTCTGAAATTTCAACAATGTGACTTATAAGTTATTGTAAAGCACACAGGAAGAGATTAACTGGTCATAAAATAACTGAGAGGATCTAGAAATTTCTTATTTTTTTAATAGAGGAGATTTCCTGTTATGTCATAGACTTCTAGATAATATTTTAGCACTTTGAAACTTTGTGCTTTTAATTATATGCTCTATATAGCCTCAGGTATGTAAATAGTCTTCCTTGTTGTTTTGATCAACTGCAAAGCATAAATAGTGCTATTAAGGTATATTACGTATGAAGTGTCTGTTAAATATGTACTTTCAAATACTAACTGTGGAAGATCAATGATAAGTTCCTTTGGTAAAAAAAGAAAATCAAGGCTAGTTAAAGTCTTCTAACTTAATGTATTTATCTATTTATTTTTCTTCAGACACTTAAAATATATATGTTTCTCATATTTGTTCATTTATTTTTCAAATAAACAGAAGGAAAAAACTTTATTCTGTGCTGGGAAAAAGTATAAAATGTTAGTTTACAAAAGGCTCTTTGGAAGTATATCTTCAAAGTATATTTTTTGTCCTTGATTAAATTTTATTTATTTTCTTTTAGTAAAAGCCCACTATTAATGTTTTAATCTCTGTAACAGTGAGTATTTTGATATTATCTATCATTTCAATAATATGAAGTATAAATTATTGTAAAGCACAGAGGAAGAGATCATCATAGGATGGCTTAGGGGAGACAGAAATCATTGATGTCTTTATTTCTTAATAATAGCACCTTATTTGTGAGTATACTAGTCTATGGTCCATCATTTTAACTGAGATTCCTATTCCACACACAGATTTTGTGTTCATATGTCGTGACTACACCAACTGGCAAAAACAACCTGGTTTTCTGTCCTAAAGGACGTGGTACTATCCCTCTCTCTCTGTTTGCTGGCATCTTTATGTCCCTTTTCTATCCTATCAAGATGAGGTCTGCACATGTCATTTGGTTTAGATGACCAATTAATTTTATAAACTTATGCAAAAATTTTAAGTGTAAGTGGCATTTGATAGGATTCTTTGGGTTAAAAGTGATGGAAGGATAGCTTTATTCTCTGTGTTAAAAGACTACCCAAGGAAGAAATCAATAGCAAATTATACTCAGTTCATGGCTCATTGTCATTTTGGGTCCATGCAAAGTCTCTCTTCATGTTTTTAGTTATTTATTACATTTTTGCCCCATGTTCTACTTCCATTCCCTTTCCTCCACCCTGAAGGCACATTCCTTACCTTATTTCATGTGTATTGACACTTTAATAATGTCTGAACATTTAATTGATGTAATTGGTGTTATATTATGTGTATTGATCTGCTTCTTAACTTTGATTCTTAGCGCCATGCCTTTAAGATCCTTCCTTACTTATATACATAGACAGTAAACTTTTACAGGACATAGAAATGTATGTTGCAGTCCTTTTACTTTGTGCTCTTGAGTGAGTTATCTACATTCTTTGTGTCTAAGTTTTCTTGTTAAAAAAAAAGTAAAGAAAAGAAGATAGAGGGGAATATGGTGGCTAATTAGGTGGAAGCTGAGCCCACTTGCTCTAGCTCCCAACTTGGACTCTTGGCTGATCTTCCAACAAGTAACCTGAACAATCAAGAGACTCTTATATGATTTGAAGTTCTGAGCCAAGAAGTACAGAAGATGCCCACAATGGGTGCATAAAAGATGTGGCAGGAGTTGTGACTCCCAGTCAGCCAGCTGGAGGGGAGAACCCACCAACGAATGAACCATCAGTAATCAAAACCCAAGTACAACAAGAGAACCCACATAACTGAATAAAGGGCATCCCCAGAGCATCCAGATCAGGAGATCAAAGAGACTGTACCACTCTGTCCCACAGAACTCCTGCCACAGAAGACCATTCCATGAACACAAGCAGTCAAAGCAGAACAATCTGAGAGATCTGAGAGGCAGACACAAACAAAAAGAGTCACCTTAAATGGAGAGACAAAGAAATAACCCCAAATCAAAAGGAAAGGAGGAAACTCCAGAAAAAGAGCTAAATGAAATTGAGGCAAGCAATCTAGCAGACATAGAATTCAAAATAACGGTTAAAAGGATGTTCAAGAAACTCAGTGAGAACTATAAGGAACTTATGGGAACTATAAGAACTTAGTGGGAACCATAGCAGCATGAAAAAGGACATAAAAACTATGAATAAGAGCCATGGAGAAATAAAGAATACGATATCTGAAATGAAGAATACACTAGAAGGAATCAAAAGCAGGCTAGATGAAGCAGAGGGCTGAATTAATGAGCTGGAACAAAAAGTAGAAGAAAATACCCAGTCAGAGCAACAAAATGAAAAAAGACTCAAAGAGAATGTGGATAGTTTAAGTGAGCTTCAGGACAACATGAAAGATAACAACAGTCACATGAGGGAAAAAGTCACTCAAGTTCCAGAAGCACAGGGGGTCCCAATCAAGATAAGCCCAAAGATGTCCACACCAAGAAACATCATAGTTAAAATGGCAAACTTTAAAGACAAAGAAAGACTTTTAAAGGCAGCAAGGGAGAAATAGCTAGTAACATACAAGGGAACTCTGATAAGGATATCAGCTGAGTTCTCAATAGAAACACTACAAGCCAGAGGGATTGGCACAAAATAATCTAAGTAATGAAAATCAAGGACCTACAACCAAAGACTACTCTATCCAGCAAGGCTCTCATTTAAAATGGAAGGTGAAATAAAGAGCTTCCCAAAGAAAAGAAGGCTAAAAGAGTACATCTTCACCAAGCCAGTACTGCAAGAGATGCTAAAGGGATATATGAAGGAGATGAAAGAGAGAAAGAGAGAGAGAGAGAGAGAGAGAGAGAGAGAGAGAGAGAGAGAAATATAGATATGGAATAAATGGTAATGAATAAGTACCTATCAACAATAGCCTTAAATGTAAATGGACTAAATGCTCCAATTAAAAGATATAGGCTAGTTGAATGGATAAGAAAACAAGATCCCACATATATGTTGTCTACCAGAGACCCACTACAGAACAAAAGACCCACACAGGCTAAAAGTGAAGGGATGGGAAAAAATATTCCAAGTGAATGGACATGAAAAAAAGCAGGGATAGCAATACTAATATCAGACAAAATAGAGTTCAAAACAAAGGTCATAAAAAGAGACAAAGGAAGTCACTACATAATACTTATGGGAGTGCTCCAACAAGAGGATACAACCCTTGTAAACATATATGCACCCAAATTAGGAGCATCTAAATATATAAAGAAAACCTTGGAGAACTTCAAGAAATATATCAACAGCAGCACAGTCATTGAGGGGATTTTAACACCCCACTGTCAACAATGGATAGATCTTCCAAACAAAGAATTAACAAAGATAATTGTGGCATTGGACAGCACCCTAGATCAAATGGATTTAATTGACATATACAGAACCTTTTCCCCTGAAGAAGCACAACATACATTCTTTTCAAACGCACATAGAACAGTTTTAGAGACAGACCACATGGTAGGACACAAAACAAGACTCAACAAATTCAAGAAAACTGAAATCAAATCAAGCATGTGCTAGGATCACAATGGCTTGTAACTAGAAACCAATCATTAAGAAGAAAACTCAAAAACATTTAAATACATACAGACTGAATAACATGTTATTAAATAATGAATGGATTAACAATGAGATCAAGGAAGAAATCAAAAAGTACCTAGAAACAAATGAAAATGAACACACAACAACCCAAAACCTATGGGACACGATGAAAGCAGTCATGAGAGGGAAGTTCATAGCAAAACAGGCCTACCTAAAGAAGATAGAAAAATATCAAATAAACAACTTAACCCTGCATCTACAAGAAGTAGAAGAACAACAACAATCAAAGCCCACAGTGAGTAGAAAGAAGGAAGGAAATAATCAAGATCAGAAAAGAATTAAATGACATAAAGATTAAAAAACAATTCAAAGGATCAATAAATCCAGAAGCTGTTTCTTTGAAAAGTTAAAGTGACAAGCCTTCACCAGGCTCATCAAGAAAAAAGGGAGAGGACTCAAATAAATGAAATCAGAAATGAAAGAGGAGAAGTTACAACTGATACCACAGAAATACAAAGGATTGTAAGAAAATACTATGAACAACTATATACCAAGAAATCAGATACCCTGTGCAAAATGGACAAATTTCTACAAACATAAAATCTCCCAAGAATCAAGAAGAAGCAGAAAACCTGAATAGGCTAATCACAACTAGTGAAATTGAAGCAGTAATCAAAAAACTCCCGGTATACAAAAGCCCTGCACTGGATGGCTTCACAGGTGAATTTTACCAAACATTTAAAGAAGAACTAACTCCTATCCTTCTCAATCTATTCCAAAAAATTCAAGAAGAGGGAAACCTCCCAAACTCTTTTTATGAGGCCTGTATGATCTTAATTCCAAAACCAGGTAAAGACACAATGAAGAAAGAAAACTACAGACCAATACCTCTGATGAATATATGCTAAAATCCTCAACAAAATATTGGCAATCTGGATTCAGCAACACATTAAAAATCATACACCGTGATCAAGTGGGATTCATCCCATGGATGTAAGGATGGTACAATGTTCACAAACCAGTAAACATAATGAAGGACAAAACTCACATGACCATATCAATAGATGCTAAAAAAGCATTTGATAAAATCCAGCACCCATTTATGACAGAAACACTCAGCAAAGTGAGCCTAGAGGGAGCATACGACAAAATAATAAAGGCAATATATGAGAAACCTTCAGCCAACATTATAATCAATGGGCAAAAACTAAGAGCTTTCCCCTTAAGATCAGGAACAAGACACAGGTGTCTGCCTTCACCACTTTTTTTCTAGCACTGGAAGTTCTAGCCACAGTGATCAGACAAGAAAAAGAAATAAAAGGCATCCAAATTGGAAAGGAGGAAGAAAACCCATTATTCACAGATGACATGATAGTGTACAAAAAAACCCTATAATCTCTATCAGAAAACTACTCAACCTAACAAAAGAATTTGGCAAAATAGCAGGATACAAAGTCAATATTCAGAAATTGATGGTATTTTTGTACACCAACAATGAAATATCAGAGAGAGAAACTAGGGGGAAAAGTCCCATTTACTAGAGCAACCAGAAAAGTAAAGTACCTAGGAATAAATTAAACCCAGGAGGTAAAAGACCTGTACTCAGAAAACTATACAACACTGAAGAAAGAAATTTAGGAAAGTACAGATAAATGGAAGGATATATCAAGTTAATGGATTGGAAGAATTAACATCATTAAAATGTCCATACTACCCAAAGCGATCTGTAGATTCAACACAATTCCTGTTAAAATACCAATGGCATATTTCGCAGATCTGGAACAAATATTTCAAAAATTTATATGGAACCAAAAAAGACCCCAAATAGCCTCAGTAATCTTAAGAAAAAAGAACAAGATAGGAGAGATCACAGTACCTGATATCAAACTATACTACAAGGCCACTGTAATCAAAACATTTTGTTACTAACATAAGAACAGACACATAGAGTAATGGAATAGAATAGAGAGCCCAGAAATAAGCCCATGTCTCTATGGTCAGTTAATATTTGACAAAGGGGGCACGAGTATACAATGGAATAAAAATAGTCTCTTCAATAAATGGTGTTGGGAGAACTGGATTGGTACATAAAAAAAATGAAACTAGACCACCAACTTACACCATATACCAGAATAAACTCAAAATGGATAAAAGACTTAAATATAAGCCTTGACACCATAAAAGTCCTAGAGGAGAACACAGGCAGTAAAGTATCAGATATCCCACGTAGCAATATTTTTGCCAATATATCTCTTAGAGCAAGGGAAATAAAAGAAAAAATAAAGTAGAACTACACAAATTAAAAAGCTTCTGCATAGCTAAAAAGACCATCATCAAAATGAAAGGGGAACTGACTGTGTGGGAGAACATATTTGCCAATGACACATTAGACAAGGGTTTGATCTCCAAAATATATTAAAAAACTCATAAGACTCAACACCAGGAAGAAAAACAATCCAATTAAAAAATGAGCGAAGGACCTGAATAGACACTTTCCAAGGACAACATACAGACAGCCCACGGACATGTGAAAAGATGCTCAACATCACTAGCTGTCAGGGAGATACAAATTAAAACCACAATGAGATACCACTTCACACTGCTCAGAATGGCCATCATTAACAGATCAACAAACAACAAGTGCTGGTGAGGATGTGGAGAAAATGGAACCCTAGTGCACTGTTGGTGGGAATGCAGACTGGTGGAGCCACTGTGGGAAACAGTTTGGAATTTCCTCATAAACTAAAAATGGAACTGCCTTTTGACACAGTGATTCCACTGCTGGAAATATACCCTAAGAATCCTGAAACACCGATTCAAAAGAACCTATCACCCCTATGTTCACAGCAGCATGATTTATAATAGCCAAGTGCCAAAACAGCCCAAGTGCCCATCAGTAAATGAGGGAATCAAAAAAGTGAGGTACATTTCCACAATGGAACGCTACACAGCAGAAAGAGAAAAGGAGCTCTTACCTTTTGTGACAGGATGGAACTGGAGAATATTCTGATAAGTAAAATAAGCCAGTCAGTGAAAGACAAATACCATATGATCCTACCTATAAGAGGAATCTAATGATCAAAATAAACTAACAAACAAAATAGAACCATGGGCATGGGAAGATGGAACAGACTGCCAGTGACCAGAGGGGCGTGGGGAGGGGCATAAAGGTGGAAAGAAGGGGAAGGGACTAGCTAAAGAGCATGTATGAATGACCCATAGACATGGACAGCAGGGTGAGAGTTGACGGTGGGGGTGGGGCATGGGTTGGGCAGAGGAGGGCCAAAGAGAAAAACTTGGGACATCTGTAATAGCAGAACAAAAAAAAAAAATCTTTAAAAAAAAGACAGTAAAGTACAGCAGAGATTTTAGAAATAAACTACACAAAAAGGAAAAAATGCCGTATATTTTTTGGAATAGCTGTATTGATACATTCTATAGATACACTGGGATGAAATGGGAGAAGAAAGAGCAAACTACCTTGCTATTTGACAGAGCTGGAGAACTATGAGGCATCAAAAAAGATAAGAGAAAACAATCATGCTTGGCAGCAACTGGCATCAGATCTCAGACTGGTTAATGAGACCCCAAAGGGTTGCCACAATGACATTATCTTTGGTCACTCATAGTTGAGGCTATGGTGGGCGTACTAGGTGCTCCGGGGAAACAGAGCCAATCGGGTATGGAGAAATACATAAAAGGAGATTTATGATGAGAATTGGACATGATTATGGAAGCCGAGAGGTCCCACAACCTGCCTTCTGCAAGATGGGGAGCTGGAAAAGCCAATGATATAACTCTGTCTGAGAAACCAGGGGCCCCGAGCAGAAGATGAGCATCCTAGCTCATGAGAAGACACAATTTGCCCCCTGCCCTTTTTGTCCCAGTTGGGTCCTCATAGATTGGATTCTCTCATTAGGGAGGGTGGGTCTTCTTTACTCAGTCTACTGACTCAAATGCTATCCGCTTCCAGAAACACCCTCACAGACACACCCAGAAATAATGTTTTGCCAGCTGTCTGGGCATCCCTTAGCCCAGTCAAGCAGAAACAAAAATGAATAATCACAGTATACAACGTGAAATGCACACCCCTAGGATACAAAATGAAAAGAGGTGAGATGCCTTCTGGCTGGAGAGCCTACCATAGCAGAAATGATAGGTCATCAAGGGTGGATCCGGAAGCTTCTTTTGAATGTCACGTGCAAAGGTAAATAGTCTTAGGAAAGCTTTGTAACCCAAGGAAAGCATATTCAGTACAATTTGGGAATAAATAGAAATCATATATATATTTCATGACTAAGTTCTGCATAATATCCTAGAAAGAAAGAACACACCAATGATTACAGTGAGAGAAAAAAATTTATAAACCAAAGATGACTTGGAAGTTTTAGAGTCTTTATGCAGATATGCATGCATGGCTTGATATTTAGCCTTTGGAGATAGTTTCTAACACCTTAATGTAACTTTGTGTTAAATGTTGTTCCTTATTAAAGATAAATTTCATGAATATCAGAAAAGAGGGACTCCTTCCCAACTAATTTCCCAGAGAAATGAAGTCATAAATCTATTCATTAAAATGTTTCAGATAATTTTCAACTCTAAAATGCTATTATTCATTGAATTTTGCCTTTTACTTGTTTGCACTTAAGATGTTATATTTAGATTGAATCGCAGATACTTCTGGCTTTTGTTAGAGGACATTACCTTAAAATTGCAACCATCTCAGGTGGTGGGGATATTTTTAACAAGAGCTGTTTCAAAATGAGGGGGTGGACTTTAATTAAAATTAAAATTCCCTTTGAGTAGGCAATATTTATACTACTTATTTGTTACATTCTGTAAAACATCTGAGTTTCTGGTGATCAAAAATTCCTGCCAAAAAGGCTGTTATTTCCTGGAAATGGTTCCTTATGTTTAAAGTAAATGAATTTAGAATAGTTTCCAGAAGAGTCACCATCTAAGCAAGGAACTCTGAGTGCTAAAACTGAAAACCACGGTCAGTGACTGCCTACAGAGCTCAACGTAAAATGTAGGGATCTGGGTCTAAGTAAGTCACATTGGCTGTTTACACATGATAATGTCTCAATTCTATGCAGTACTAGCCCTATGTTAACATTTCCTAAGGGAGAGAGAATGGCTGGGTTGAATGTGTCAATATTTATTTAAATGATTATCTCCTGAGTCAACTCTCCTTAAATAGTACATGAGTCATTTTTATATTTAAATTTAATAATTGTTTTATTCATTGCAAAGCTTGATGTGTTTCTTTCCTACCATCACCAAAGTTGGGGGCAACAGGCTTCAAGTACCACTTGATCAGTCAGTATCAGCAGGACCCTGCTTCTCTCTCTTTCCTTCTTGGGTCTGCTTGATGCTCTCTGGGCTCCCTTCTCACTGTATCATTTTCTCAGATTCTCCCCTTATAGTTAAAAAATGAGCGTATCTGTCCCAACTCAATATGCTTTCATATCCACGTCCTGCAAGAAAGAGAGCACAGCTTTCATTTGCTCTAAATAAGAGTCCAGGAATCAAGTCTTAGGGACTTTTAAGATGAAGGAATTGGACTACATGCCGCCTACTGGTGCTGGGGGCAGAGCCCCAGCCAGGTGAGCTTGGCCACCAAGATTGATGGGAAAGATGCTGATACGTTTTGAACTCTGCTCTACCTGACCATATCAGGCTCCCTTGAGTCTTTGCTTTTAAATCTCTTCTTGATGCTGTGTACACTTCATGTTACTTGAGAAAGTTTCATTCCTCTTTTTCTTTCTCTGCTCTGTGTTGATATGCCAGGGTTGTCATTTCCAAGAGTGTCTAGAATCACGCTAATTTCCTTAGCCCCCGTAAAGATCGTTCCTTCTATCTCACTGCCCTCCCACCATTTTCA
Source organism: Mormoops blainvillei (assembly GCA_004026545.1). Lineage (NCBI taxonomy): Eukaryota > Metazoa > Chordata > Mammalia > Chiroptera > Mormoopidae > Mormoops > Mormoops blainvillei. The sequence goes on from PVJD01006209.1 coordinate 64,927, forward strand.
AGTGGCACATTTAGCATGACACAGGTTTGTTTGTTTGTTCTTTTTTCCCTCCAACTATGAGGCTCATTTTTCTCACAGACACAATTTTTAAAAAACTTTTTGTGTCACTATAGCTACTGGGACAAGAGTATTATGTCTCTTCTGCCACCTGGCATATACATCCCACCTGTAGCCAAATCCTCATAATCTTGAACCCACAGACATTTATAGCAAAGATCTTTCACAAAGGAAACTATAAAAGATCATTCCATTAAAAGTTTACCTCACCCTGTTTCCTCCATTCATTGTTTGAAAGGTAGGAAACCAATCAAATAATCCCAAGTGCCTGATGTGTCCTACCCTGATGTGACCCACTGTCATTACTTTAGAGCCCATCAGCCCCAGCAAATATCCTACATCCCTCAGACTAATTTCTCTTGCTGTCTTCTGCTCTATAACCCACTGATGCTGGAATTTTCTACCTGCAATAGAAACTTAATCTCATTGTTTCTTATTTTTAAATGCCCCATAGTTCCTTGAGCCCACCTTTGCTGCTTCATGTCACCCCTTCCAGGCCTGTCCTATCTGAGCTTCAGCCTCAGTAAATTTTGCATGTTCTCTTGAGGGTGCCTGGCGCTGTGTGTGGCCTTTGTGTGTTATGACACTTCATGTTTTGCTCCTTCATCCTTGTTTGCCCTTAACCCTTTCCTCTATGTCAAGAAATCCTAGTCCACTATGGAGATCAAGTATTGTGGAATGTACACTTGAAACCCAGATAATCTTATTAACCAATGTGATCCCGATAACTTTAAAAAAGATAAAAAGAAAAAAATTACTAGTCATCATTCGGTGCCAAATTTCACCTCCTCTGCAAAACCTTGCCTTACTTTCCCTAGATGAGCTGCCTCTGTCCTCGTTTACACGTTTTTAGCTCTTCTACGTGCTTCTGTTGCACGTTCCGTTCTCTCGGTGCGTCCACCGCTCTCTCTGCTCACTGTGCCTGGGGGCCTGTGCTGGTAATCAATAAGGCCATGAGTGACAGTCCCTTCCCCTCCTGCCACATCAATTGGCCTACACAGAGGCCAAGTAGACAGAGGTCAAAACACTACCTTTTTAGTTAATAAAAGTGACATAAAACAATATGGTTTAGGCCTGTGGGCCAGGTGGGTCTTTTAATATTTACCACTCACTCGGATGAATCAATCCAACACAGGTAGCGCTGAGCAGACGCGGGGCCTGTGCCTCTCTGAGAAGATCACCCCTCTTCCAGGAGTAAATAGAAACCCATGTTCTCTGCAACCAGGCAGGCAAGAAGAGAGAAGGGGGCCAAACAATGCCAGTTTCCCCAAAGCTCACCAGTCAAATGAGCCCCTTCCTCCCCTGAGCGGGGCAGAGGGGTTGGAAGAGGCATGGCATGTCCCTGTGTGCGGGTCTGTGTCCACATCGAAATTTCCTCTTGTTACAAGGTCAACGGTCGTATTGGATTAAGTGGCCACCTGCTCCAGCCTGATCTCCTCTTAATTACAGACTCATGTTCCAACTCAGAATTATCAATAACTGTACTTTTTCACACATTAGTATCCTAATTAGGATTAGTATTCCATCAAGAACATTTCTTTTAAATGGAGTCTGATGTCGTTTTCAGAATTCTCTTCCAACTACTGACACCCATTCTGCAAATTTTGATGGGTATAAAATAACAATTTCAACCATGTCATGAATGTTTCCTGGATTACAGCAATTGTCAGACATTACCCAATTTCACAGCTGTTCCATGTTGGGGGAAAAAGTCCATCTTGGAACCAATGAAATACAGTAAATATAAACTCTATTACACAATCTGTACTAGTTTTTTCTACTGTTGCTATAACAAACTGTCATGGTCTTAGCGGCTTAAAACAGCACAAATTTGTTATTTTAGAGTTGTGTAGGTCAGAACTCCAACAGTGGTCTCACAGTGCTGGGATCCAGGCTTCAGTGGGAGGCACTCTTTTCTGTAAGCCCTACGGGAGAATCTACGCCCTTGCTATTCTAGCCTCCCGTACTCTTGGTTTTGTTTTACCCCTCTTCTCTACCTTCAAGGCCAGGAACACAGCGTATCTTGATCCTGACTGCATCAGCACTTATCTTTCTTTGACCACAGATAGGACAGATTAGTCACTTTTAAGGACCCAAGTGATTATATTGGATAATTTAGGCTAATTTTCCTAAGATCTTTGATTTAATCACACCTGCACAGTTCCTTTTGCAATGCAAGGAAGCATTTGCACATCCTCAGGGGGACCATTATTCTGCCCATCACAGACCCTATTCACACTCTATTGCCTGTCGGCCTCTCTTTATGCCTTTTTAAAGAACAAGTGTGTCTATGAACTGTGTTCTCACCAGTTCACACCAAAGAGTAGAACCAGGTAGATGCACAGTATGTTTGTTGAACATTGAAATAATAAAGAGAATAGTAGACGTCCTTATTTACATCTGATGGAAAAAAGAAGTGACATGTGCAAAGGCATGAGTTATGAGAAAGCATGACATATTTCATAAATGGCAAGACGGTTGATGCAGTGAGAGTTTAGGGTGCACATTAGGAGCCTTGGGATGGGGGTCTAGATATTACACAGATCATAAGAAATCCATATATGTTGCTTAGAAGTTTGGAGTTTATTCTGTACCCAAAGAATCTCCATTGAAAAATTATAAGCAGGGAAGAGAGAGGATTGAATTCGAGGGCTGTATCATCGAGTGATGATACAAAAGGTGGTTTGAGAAACAGCGACTGAGCTAGAAAGTTTATGGTCCATGGCTATAACTCTGGGCGGAATTCAAAGAAAGAGGATAATGAGAGTGTAGATTTGCTAATATGAGGAGCTATAGTTTTGTCCCATTGCCAAACTTTTCAGGTTTTTCTAGAATATTTGAAATCACTTCGAAGTTCTATTCTGCTCATTATATAGGATTTAATTACATATAACTCTCTAAGATGGAAGCCTGATGATTAATATATATACATTCGTACACACACACATATATCTTTATCTATCTATCTGTCTATCTATCTATCTATCTATCTATCTATCTATCTATCTATCTATCTATGAGGGCTGTCCAGAAAAAGTCAAGCTGTTGTTACTATAACGAGAACAGTTTGTGCGACATTCATGTAACCTGGAAGCCAAGGAGAGGGGACCGGAATGCTCAGGTGTGAACAATGATGACTTCACTGTACCAGTCAGTGGGGTCATTAGACACCGCTGAGTGAGCATGTGCACTGTGTGACTGTCACATTCAAAATGACTTGATAAGTAGAGAAACAAATCTGCATCAGATTTTGCATTAAGCCTGAGCAGTCCTCCACAGAAGCTATTTGGATGATTCAGAAGGACACAGCAAAGAGTATGGGCAACTGGTGATTGGTAGCTTCATTATAACAACACACTCACTCACGCATCACGTCTCGTGCAGAGTTTTTTGATGAAACATCAAATCACCCAGGTGGCTCATCCCCACTACAGCCTAGATTTGGCACCCTGCGACTTCTGCCTTTTCCCAAAATTAAAATCACCGTTGAAAGGGAAGAGATTTCAGACCATCAGTGAGATTCAGGAAACCACCACAGGGCAGCTGATAGCAATTGGGAGAACTGTGTGAGGCCCCACGGTGCCTACTTTGAAGGGCACTGAGGCATCATTGTCCTATGTACAATGTTTCTTGTAACTCATATCTTCTTCAGTAAGTGTCTCTATTTTTCATAGTACATGACTAGCTACCTTTGGGACATATCTCGTATATCTGTCTATCTATCATCTATCTATAAACAAACACACACACTCTGACTTTCCAAGCGAGCTTTATCAATTAATTTTTGAAGCATTTTTTTTTAACTTTCTGAATGCCAACTCAGAGGGCCTTCTGCATTTGAATTCAAAGAAATGTAACAGAAGAGGCAGAAGAAATGAGACAGGAGGACTTGACTTGCCTTTGCTGTCTTTAATATAAGGACCTGCGAGCCAAGGGGCATGGTGGTCTTTAAAAGCTGTCGAGCTGGGAACAGCATAAGAGTCAACAAGGAAACAGGGGTTTGGAGCCACCAGGACGGAGCACAGTTGTGAGCTCTGCTTTGTGAGATTTGAAGCAGAGAAACTGTCTAGCCTATAAAACTACGAGACAGTGAATGAATGAGTGCTGTTTTAAGCCACTAAATTTATGGCAATTTGTTCTGGCAAGAGTAGAAAATAGAAATAATGTAATTTTTAATAATATAATTAAATAACCTTAAATACTTTCTATGTAACTATACTTACCATTAATATAAGCTCTCCCATCTCTTCTAAAACTACCTCTTTCTAACTCTTCGCCAAACCAACCAGTAAGCTCTTCAAGGACAGATTTGTACCTATCTGTCTACAGTCACCAGAGCAAATCTTAATAAACTTTGGCTATACTCAAGCCGCCATTTCATGACCTCAAATTCTTCCTCTCTGTCCTAAACCAGACATGGAGCTCAGGAAGAGAGACTGCATAGCACTTAAAAATGCTAGATTTGCTCCTGAACTTTTTAATAGAGTTACTCATTAGGGCCTGTCCTGCCTACTTCTGCTTCTCTTAAGAGAGAGAAACAAATCCGATTCCATGTGGGAGGTTAGGTTTCTTCAACCTACTGCAAATCAGTGTTACTGAGTCTACGTAGGGCTACCCGCCTGTGCAGTTGCACTAGCCAGGATCTATCCCTGTCCCAAGACTAGAAGAAAAAATAGAGGCTAAACTGGGGCACCCCAGACTCAGCGAAGGCCAAAATGGGGTCTCCAAGAACTAGGGACGAGCGGCGCAAATCACGAGACTACCGGCATAGCCGAGGAAATCAGGAGAAATGTGCACTGCAGGGTTCGCGGGTCTTCACTTGGCTCACAAGGGTAGTTTCCCAGTGCCTGGGAGGCAGGTTCACTTTCCCGACTTAGCACTCTGACCCCTCCCTCCATGTCTCAAGTGATAACATAATTTGTCCACCCAGGAGAAATAATGGGGGAAAATAAAAAGCAGCCCCTCCCTAGTCGAGAGAACTTTAGGTCAAGCTGTTCCAAAAGTTAAAACCTCAGTCAACAGGTCTTTATATTTTACTTCCTCCCCGAAACGCTCATTTTATTTCCTTCTGAACACATGCCATCTTCTCTTCTGTTTCAGAAGTCTATCTGAATATCCTTTCAGATGTATATATTACGTTGTTTACATGGACTCCTCTTGGTTTCCAATGTATACCTAATCGCCTTTCAGATGTATGTTTTATCTCTGTTTATTACTGCTCTCTTGTAAACTTGAATTGTTTTTCAATGTATAAGTTTGTTTACATCTGTGCACAAGGCACGCCATCCCTTGCGTGTAGTAAAATAATTGCTGGACCTGGAGGGTTGGGAGGGCTTGGAGACGTGTTTTGTGTTGTGTAAAAAAACTGAACTCCAGGCTGGTCGAGGCTCACTTCGGCTATTCCTGAGCGTAGCTGTTGAGGAACTAATAAATATTATGTTTCACAACTCTCAATAAACTTGTTAGTTCTCGGTTTTCCTGAATCGGCCATTCTTTAGCTGTATGCTTCATCCCTTTTTTAAAACTAGTTGTCGGTCTTTTCAGAAAGGCTATAAAAGACCTAGAATTCGAGAAGACTGGAAGAGACAATTGGTTTGAAATGGTTAACGGTACAGGGTTTCAAATTAAAGCAAGTTTGGGAAACATCACATGCCCTCTCCCCTTGTTGTGAAGGCAGAGTGCAAATTAGCATTCCGAAGACGCTGAGGGGGCCTTGGGCGGAGAAGACTGGGCCCCCTAGTGTAGCCCAGTCCTAGACCCAGGAGCCCTTTCTCGTCAAGGGCCAGGGCTGTGGTGAGGGAATGAGACAGGTGAGGCCCTTAGAGCCGCAGGCCCGAAGGGGCACCAAAAATCCTATGTTCAACAGAAGTGACATTTTGATACAACATTTTAAAAAGTCATAGATAATCTGAAAAGATCAGATATGAACAAGTTATCAAATTTGAAACATAAACACCGTGGGTCCTTCACTACCCTAGCAGCACGGCCGGGAACTCGCCAGGATAATACAGACTCGATGAGGGGGCGGGGGAGGTGAAGGGCTCCTGATTCCCTGTGCGCCGCCTCCTGTGTGGGTGGCGCTGTTTTAGGCACAGGGGAAGCAGCGGCGAGCAAAACACTGCAGCCTTGTTTTCATGAACGCCTGCAGAATGAAGTCTTTTATATTATGGTGGGGGAAAGAAAAAATAAGTTAAATACGTAAAGTGCACTGGATGTTAGTGATCAGGCCTAAGGAGAAAAACAGAGCAGGAGGGAGAATGAGAAGAACTGTGCAAAAAAAAAAAAAAAGCCAGCCCGGAAGGCTTCGGCGAGGAGCTGACGTTGGAGGAGAGACCCGAGAGCGAAGAGGACGCGACCAGGCAGAGCGGGGGCATTTTCAGGCCAAAGGAGGGGCAGAGGCTAGGGCCTGAGGCGGGGACAGGAAGCTGGCCAGTGGGCTGGAGTACAGGGGTCGCGGGGAACAGCAGAGGTTGAGGTGAGACAGCTGGGGAGTGGGGCGTCACATACAGCCCTTAGTCATGACAGGACGTGCCTTAACCTGAGCGAGATGATTGATCAGGGAAGTGACATCATCTGACTTACTTTCCAAGAGGTGCTGTGCAAATATCACAATTTTGTCTGCCTCTACGCGTTGCATTCCGGTGGTGAGTAAAGGATGGGAGATTGAGGTGAGACTTTCAGTGGACCAGTTCTACTCCAGGCTCATGAGACCTGGGCCCATATTCAGTCCCACAAAAGTGGCTTAAGGTTAAGCAGGGGTAATATTTCACAAACCCATCTCCATGTCCTATCAATAGAGTTATCAAAGCTCTATCAATAAATCACAATTTCTAATACATATAGATAGAAGTAGAAGCAGTCGTAGATGTTGATATGGAGGTATTTAATAGAATTATATTTTGCAATTACAAAACAATAATATAATAATTACCAAATTTCTTTTTTTTAGTTTTTCTTTTATCTGTTTATTAACTATTTGAAGGGAGGTTAGCATCTTTCTTAAACATGAGAAGGCATGCAATACACAGAACTTAAGAAAGACCCTTGTGCGTGTGTGTTTCTATTATTAAGTGCTGGCACAGAACTTTATAATATTCTCTGCTTCAATATAAACTGCTTTGCTATCCATGGCTTTGATTTCTTTCAAGTTTTCTTTTTAATTTATTTTTGGAATTTCTGAAACAAGAAGTATTTTACATGTTGGAAGCGCGCCTTGTTTACGAATTTTGCAAAGTCAGATATTCATCTAGGTCGGTGGCGAGCAGCTGCTGATAGCGCACAAGCAGGGAGTCGGGCTTCCTGATGCCAAGTTCTGCCCTCTGTCATGTGAAAGCAAAGGCCACTTTTCCTTTGACCAAGCTTCCTCCCAGCCCTGACTTCTACCGACAGGCATCTACAGGCAGAATCTGACCGTAATTTTTGTTTTATTTGCTTGGAAGAGAGTAAAATAGTGCAACAAAATGAGAAGTACCACTTGCCAGCTGGTATTGGGCCAGTCAGTTCTAGCTTGGCCACGGCGGCCGCCGTGGCTGGCATCCAGACGAGCTGCTCAGTGCCCTGATCCTGATGAGACGACGCCCGCGTCTTCCTGGGAGAGAAATGCTTGGCTGTCATCTCGTTCAAGAATTAAGTATGGCTTTTATTTAAGTATGGCTTTTATCCTGTTAGGTATATGATATCTTTTTGTTGCTGTTATTCTGTTACCGTTGTCCAAATTTTCTGCCCCTTTGCACTCCTCTGCCCCTCCCACCCACACTCCCACCGTCAATTCCCACACTGCTGTCCATGTCCATGGGTCATTCATACATGTTCTTTGTCTAGTCCCTTCCCCTTCTTTCCACCCTTATCCCCTTCCCCCTCCCCTCTGGTCAGTGTCAGTCTGTTCCATCTTCCCATGCCTGTGGTTCTCTTTTGTTTGTTAGTTTATTTTGATCATTAGATTCCTCATATAGGTGAGATCATATGGTATTTGTCTTTCACTGACTGGCTTATTTTACTCAGCAGAATATTCTCCAGTTCCATCCTGTCACAGAAGGTTCCTTCTTTCTTTTTGTCGCATAGTGTTCCATTGTGTAAATGTACCACAGTTTTTTGATCCACTCATTTACTGATGGGCACTTAGGCTGTTTCCAGCACTTGGCTATTGTAAATAGCACTTCTATAAACATAGGTAGGTATGCATAAGTTCTTTTGAATTGGTGATTCAGGATTCTTAGGGTATATTCCCAACAGCAGAATTGCTGGGTCAAAAGGAAGTTCCATTATTAGTTTATTGAGGAAACCCCATACTGTTTTCCACAGTGGCTGCACCAGTCTGCATCAAACTAAAAATCTTCTACTCAGCTAAAGAAACCCTCATCAAAATGAAAAGGGAACTAGCTGTATGGGGGAACATATTAGCCATGATACATCAAACAAGGGTTTGATCTCCAAAATACGTAAAAAAACTCATCTGACTCAACACCAGGAAGGCAAACAATCCAATTAAAAAATGGGCAAAGGACCTGAACAGATTCTTCTCCAAAGAGGACATACACAGGGCTCAGAGACACATGAAAGGATGCTCAGCATCACTAGCCATCAGAGAGATGCAACTTAAAGCCACAGTGAGATACCACTTCACACCGGTCAGAATGACTCATAACCAAATCAACAAACAACAAGTGCTAGCGAGGTTGTGGAGAAAGGGAATCCTAGTGTACTATTGGTGAGTATTTTATTGTTAGGTAAGAATCTCAGGGAAAACATGGGAGATTTCTAAAAACACATAGATAGTGAAGAACTTGAACTATTGCTAACAAATGCCTATCCTCTTCTTTACTCTTCTAAAATGAGGGCAATAAAGGTGGCATAGTCCACAAAAAGGTTATTAAGATATTGATAAAATGACAGCAATTAATAACTTAATAAGATTTAATAATAGGTTAATGCCACTTTCACGCTATATAAAGCAGTTAAGTGTGCCTGGGTAATTCTCACAACAGCCCCTAGAAAATACTTTCTATATCCTGTTAGAGATATTTTTTTCCCAATTCCTGGAGAGTAGTGTGAAAAGGAGAATCACCCTGAATTCTGTTTTTGCCATTCTTTCAATTCACTATCAATCTCAACTTAAACACTCCAGCATAAAACTAATTTTTAACATCACTCTACATCTTTGCCTCTCTTTACATAACCACACTAATTTTACCATTTACAATTGGAAAATGTCACTTAGTGCTTTTCACCATTTGGAGCGATACCAACAAGGCATGACTAAGAGTTACGATTTCGCCAATCGCCTTATTCTTCTAGAGAGTGACCTGGCACGGATCTGTCTTCAGCACCTTCTGAAAGGATAAAATATGGCTCTGTGCTGATTTCCACCTTTGCCTGTCCTGGATACATCCAGGTAGATTTTTACAGCCTCTGAACGTGACGTTCTGGGTGGTGAGACGCTATCAACTACTAGAGCATTTTCTAGAATACATTTTGGTCAACCACCGCTTCTGTCCAAAAGGTCGCACACCAGCTTCTACTCTATAATTCTTTCCTACATGATGCGAGAAGGAATCCCAATGAAAAGATCCCCTTTGACCAACCAAATGTTCCTTGTAAAAATTTGGGTACTAACTGGCCATCTGAGAGGCCTACAGATTTCAAGATGAGAAAGCTTCTGTTGTCACGGTGTGGCCCCAGTCAGCTCTGATCAAAGGCTGCAGAATTCCTTTCCAAGTTAAGCAGGGATCATGTGGAATCTGTCTCCTGTTGTGGCTGTTGGGGTGACCAGTAGGATCAGTAGGCTCCCCTCACACATATAAGATGGGAAGACCCAGAAATGAAGTAAACGTACGAATCAAAGCCTGAGTTTCACAGAGACAGGTGGTCAAGCAGTACAGAGTGACAGTGAGGGGCTCTTATGAACTGAACTGTGCCCCTAAAAATTCATATATTGAGGCCCTATCTTCCCATGCAACTGTATTTACATACAGACTCCTTAAGGAGGTAGTTAAGATTAAATGAGGTCATAAAAGTGGGTCCTAATCCCATATGACTGGTATCGTTATACGAAGAGTGACAGACACCAAGGAGGCAGGTGCACAAAGAAAAGACCGGGGGAGGCCACAGCAAGGGAGAATCCGTCTGCAAACCAAGGACAGAAGCCTCCGAGGAAACCAAACCTGCAGACTGACTGGTTTTGGCCTTCCAGCCTCCAGAAGTGTGAGAAAATAAATTTCTGTTGTTTAAGCTACTCAGTCTGTGGTGTTTTGTGTGGCAACCTTAGCAGACTACTGCTTCTTCCGTTTAGTTTATGATTTTTAATCAACCTAGTAAATCGATTGGCCCTTAATTATTCAGAGGGTAAAGAGTATGTCTACACATATATGGCCTATTTAAAAGTATTTCCATGAATACGTAATAGAAGCAATACAAGTTCTGCAACCACCGGCAGATGTGGTGGCACTATTTTCCGTTTCTCTCTTCTTGCCTAGTGACTACCTCCTGCCATGTCCAATCCCAGCTCCTTTCGTTATTTTAGATAAAGCCAGGAAAATTTCTCCATAAACATGCTTTTTTATGGGGCTGAGCCTGATGTTAATTTCCTCAGTGTTAAAGGTCAGGTTGCTTTTAGGCGCTTTGTCCTGCTGTTCGAGTATCCAAAGGCTTCTACTCGTCTTCCTTCAGAATCTGAATGCTTCCTTTTTCGTCTCACTTTCCCCCATCTCCCACTGCCCACCCCCCAGCAGCAGCTGAATTTATACAGAGCAGAAAATGCACACATTGAAGGCAGAATGAAAGAAGACGGAACGATAACGACTGTGGGCAGGTGGAAGAGAGAAGGTCCGGAAGAAGCAATGCTTCTCATTCAACAAGGGCAGAGATTTGTCACCCATGGAGGGAAGAAGGCTGAACCTCATGCCCTTGATGTAGTTCAGGACCAAGGGCTACAGTCCGGGGACTTCCTCAACCAACCTGGGCCAAGCTGGAGTCTGTATCAGTTGGACTATGTCACTTAAACATGAAGAAAACGGAGGACTAACCCTTCTTCATGATTCTGGGTATGAGCTGGATCACCTAAAAGAATTGCCCTTTCGAAATGGGCCGCAGTAGCCCTGACCTCCTTTGGTAACTTAGGTCCAGCAAATTTCTGTAGTCTGAGACTTGCCACCTTGACCGGACCCATCACAAGTCTGTATTCTGGTTGTCCCTCAACATAATTACAAGCAGGCCAGTGTCGGTCCCCAAAACTTTAAGAAGTCCATTTTCCAAGTGGCTTTTATGTCAGGCTCCGCCCATACTAGATCCCAAAAGGTCATAGGGTTGGCACACAGCCTCCATTTCTCCAACAGAAAGATGCAAAAAAAGTGATAGCCATCAAGGATTATAGAAAGTTGAAAAATGGATCCAATAAAGAAGAAAAGGGCCTTGCTTTGCCCGTGACTCCGGGCACTGGGTCTCTGATTCGGGTGAAGATGGAGAGTCCCGCTGGTTATCGCTCACGGGGCCACTTGCCGATCACGGAGACAGGCCAAGAAGGACAGAAAGGGAACTGCATCCTCATTCATTTTAGGCAAGAAGGTTACAGGCAGAAATACCTGTGTCATCAGCCAGGGAGGGCTTGACACCAGTTTTAATTGGAAGTAAACAGAGGGCTCTAGAGGGAGGGCAGGCTGACTGGTCAAACACTGGGGCCTTTGATCAGATTTTATGAGGTGCTCTCCTGGAGAAAGGAACAAAAATCTACAATTGGACACAGAGCTTCTCTGTGAAAGAGAGGGCCAAATAGTATCTAATGTATATTTTATGTAACAGAAACTTCCCCCAATCTAAGTTTCTCTAGTTTTAAAATGAGGTAAATGGTCTTTTCCCTTGTGATATCAGTTAAGTTACTCTGAAGACAAACAAAAGGAAATAGAAGACATTATTAACATTAAAACACTATTTGTTGTTGATTTGCTTCGTAACATAATTTCAGAAAAGCTTCCCTACCTGCACGCCTTTAGGCAAAGAATTTTACCTAGTTTTTCTAAGTAACATTTTACATGCAAAGCAATACCACACATTTTAATTTAACCAATGAGTCACTCACATTTCAGTTCAAATTAAAAAAAAATTTGATGCATTTACTAAAAAAGTAATTGATGTCAAGATAGCTGTCCTAGGTAGAAAGGATTACCCCAAAATTTGAGTATGCACTAGAAAAATGGGGTTTAAACTTATTTCTTCTAATAATAACCCCCCAAATTGCAAAGGCTTTATTAGTTTTCAATGAGACATTTGTTTTGTTTCTTTTGTTTTCTTTTTTGAAATTATTAAGACATTTGGACCACTCGAATGTGAACAAACTAAATGGAATGCCTTTCAATCTCCAAAGAACGAGACCTTTCTTAGTGCCTAATTAGCTTTCTTTTTTAAGCCGGGGGTCTGCTGAGACTCAGGCCACCTCTGCAAAGCAGGCCCAGCAAACTCACATTATCCAAGGTCACAGTCAGTAGACAGAGTTTCCAAGCACGTCAGGTCATATTTCCTTCGGAGGTACAGGAAACGGAGAAAAGTCAGAAAGCACAGGTTGCCCCACAGGCCAACGGACAGCTATGGCAATTACTCCCTGGGGTAGTTCAGCACAATTGAAAGAGTCCGCCCAGATAATTACCAGTGACACAAGCATTTGCTTCGGCGAAGTTGACTTAAGTATCTAACTGAAATAGTCACTAAGCTCCATGGGCAAATAACCTCCCTTTCTGTGTATTTTTATCAGAGGAGATTCATGGAGGGTTTTTAATCTGTTTGTACAATCAATTTGCAAACATGTCATAGTTGTTGTTTTTTTTTATGTAGGTAAGGCAATTTTGCATAAAAATAAAAGCATAGCTATTTAAATTTTATTTCAGCTAGTAACCTGAGACAGAGTGTTACGACCTTCAACAATCAGATTAGTAGATTTGTTTTCTGCTTCCTGTATAACTTATTTTCTGAAATTGGTACTAATAAGCAACTAAGTTTCAAAAGTCAAGCACTTTGAAAAATAATGAAATATCACAGAAGGCTACCCTATAAACTGACAAATCATATTGATTAGATATGTTTTTAAAAGCCGTGAGCAAATTTTAATTGTGTAAAAGGAATCACATTAAGTGTGTGTGTGTGTCGTTCTTTCAGGGTTTCTTAGGAGACTTTGCCGCAGGATGACTCACCACAACCCCCTCCTTTAAGGGGACGCCTGCAGGGGGGAGAGTTCCCATAGCATTGGCTCTGCCAAATTCTGGAAGTGTGACTCTTCCCAGCACTGCCCCTTGTCCCTTCTCTGCTGATATTTTATCGTTGGTGTACAAAAATGACTTCTGAAGTGTTCAGATAAGGACAGCTTTCTCCTCTCTGCCGTGGTGGATGACCTGAAAGAAGCCCATTCTACTGAAATCTCCCCAAAGAAACCCTCACTCCTTCCTCTTAGAGAGCTGGGCGGTTGCTCATGGGTAGGTGCTGGTGCACAGGGGAAGTCCCTTGAGGACACTGGTCATCCAACTCTCTGACTGACCACTTGTGCTTATTTTGAAATTGAACTGTGTACTCCCTACATATTTTTATGCAGCTATCTAAAATCTTAAACATAAATTTAAGTAGTACTGAAGGATGTACATTTTTACTTATTATAAATATCAATATTTTAAAATAAAATGTTTAAATTACTCTTTTAAATATACCTAATAGAACTTAAATACCACAGTAATTTGATGTCCACTATCGTCTCATAAATAAATCACCATAAACCACCACCACCTCCACAGGAAACTAAATAACTTTTTTTGTATATTTTATTCATTATGCTATTACAGTTGTCCCATTGTTCCATTGTTTTCTCCCCTTTATGCCCTCCCCATATATCCCATCCTATCATTGCCCCCACCTTAGTTCACATCTATGAGTCGTACATATCAGTTCTTTGGCTTTCCAATTTCCTACACTATTCTTAACCTCCCCCGTCTTTTTGTTTTGTTTTGCTTTGTTTTGTTTTGTCAACATTTTCCCACCACCACTTTCCCCAGCCCCACCCACCCCAACCTCTCACCCTCAATCCTTGCCCCATTTGGCTTCATTGATGGGTCCTTTATGCATGTTCCTTGATGACCCTACTTCTCTTCCCCCATCACCCCCCTCCCTCTTCCCTTCTGGTCACTGTCAGTTTGCTCTTTATTTCAATGTTGCTTTTTACATTTTGCTTCCTTATTTGTTTTGTTGATTAGGTTCCACTTATAGGTGAGATCATATGGTATCTGTCTTTCATCTCCTGGCTTATTTCACTTAGCACAATGCTCTCCAGTTCCACCCATGCTGACGTGAAGGGCAGGAGCTCTTTCTTCCTTTATGCTCTGTAGTGTTCCATTGTGTAAATGTACCACAGTTTTTTGATCCACTCATTTACTGATGGGCACCTAGGTTGCTTCCAACACTTGACTATTGTAAATTGTGCTGCTGTGAACATTGGGGTGCATAGGTTCTTTTGAATTGGTGTTTCAGGATTCTTAGGGTGTAATCTCAGCAGTGGAATTGCTGGGTCAAAAGGCAGTTCCATTTTTAGTTTTCTGAGGAAATTCCAAACTGTTTTCCACAGTGGCTGCACCAGTCTGTATTCCCATCAACAGTGCACTAGAGTTCCCTTTTCTCCATATTCTTGCCAGCACTTGTTGTTTGTTGATTTCTTTATGAAAGCCATTCTGAGTGGTGTGAAGTGGTATCTCATTGTGGCTTTAATTTGCATCTCTGTGATGGCTAGTGATGCTGAGCATCCTTTCATATGTCTCTGGGCCCTGCATATGTCCTTGGAGAAGTGTCTGTTCAGGTCCTTTGTCCACTTTTTAATGGCATTGTTTGTCTTCCTGGTGTGGGTTGTATGAATTCTTTATATATTTTGGAGATCAAACCCTTGTCTGAGGTATCATTGGCAAATATATTTTCCCATACAGTTGGTTCCCTTTTCATTTTGATGATGTTTTCTTTAGCCATGCAGAAGTTTCTTATTTTGATGTAGTCCCATTTGTTTATTCTTTCCTTTATGTCCCTTGCTCTAGAGGACATATTGGTGAAAATATTGCTGCATGGAATATCTGAGATTTTCCTGCCTATGCTCTTCTCTAGAACTTCTATGGTGTTGTGACTTATATTTAAGTCTTTTCCATCTTGAGCTGGTTTTTGTGTGTGGTGTAAGTGGGTTGTCGAATTTCTTTTTTTGCATGTATCTGTCCATATCCCTCACCACCATTTGTTTAAGAGGCTCTTTTTACTCCATTTTATGCTTCTGCCCGCTCCTTCGAATATTAATTGACCATAGAGACATAGGTTTATTTCTGGACTCTCTATTGTGTTCCCTTGATCTGTGTGACTATTCTTATGCCAGTACCAGAATGTTTTGATTACAGTGACCTTGTAGTATAGTTTGATATCAGATATTGTGATTTCTCCTACTTTGTCTTCTTTCTCAAAATTGCTGCAGCTATTCGGGGTCCTTTATGGTTCCATATAGATTTTTGAAATGTTTGTTCTATATCTGTGAATTATGTCACTGGTATTTCAATAGGGGTTGAATTGAATCTATAAATTGCTTTCGGTAGTATGGACATTTTAATGATGTTAATGCTTCCAATCCATGAGCATGGTATATGCTTCCATTTATTTGTATCTTCTTTAATTTCTTTCTTCAGTGCTCTATGCTTCCCTGAGCACAGGTCTTTTACCTCCTTGGTTACGTTTATTCCTAGTTACTTTATTTTTCTTGTTGCTATAGTAAATGGGATGTTTTTCCTGATTTCTGATTCTGATATTTTATTGTTGGTTACAAAAATGCCTTCAATTTCTGTATATTGACTTTGTATCCTGTTATTTTGCCAAATTCACTTATTAGGTTGAGTAGTTTTTTGGTGGAGTTACAGGGTTTTCTGTGAACACTATCATGTCATCTGTAAACAATGACAGTTTTACCCTCTCCTTTCCAATTTGGATGCCTTTTATTTCTTTTTCTTGTCTGATCACCATGGCTAGAACTTCCAGTACTATGTTTAAAAGGAGTGGTGAAGGCAGACACCTGTGTCTTGTTCCTGATCTTAAGGGGAAAGCTTTCAGTTTTTGCCTATTGATTATGATGTTGGCTGTAGGTGTTTCATATATGGCCTTTATTATGTTGAGGTATGCCCCCTTTATTCTCTGAGTGTTTTTGTCATAAATGGATGCTATACTTTATCAAGTGTTTTCTCTGCATCTAGTGATATGATCATGTGATTTTTGTCTTTCCTTTTGTTTATGTGATGTATTACATTTACTGATTTGCAAATACTGTACCATCCTTGCTTCCTGGGATGAATCCCACTTGATCATGGTGGGCGACCTTGTTAATGTATTGCTGGATGTGGTTTGCCAATATTTTGTTGAGGATTTTAGCATCTATGTTCATCAGCGATATTGACCTGTAGTTTTCTTTCTTTGTTGTGTCTTTTTCTGGTTTTGGGATTAGGATGATGCTGGCCTCATAAAAAGGGTTTGGGACTCTTCCCTCTTCTCAGATTTTTTGGAATAGTCTGAGAAGGACAGGGGTTAGCTCTTCTTTAAATGTTTTGTAAAATTCTCCTGTGAAACTGTCTGGTCCAGAGTTTTTGTGTACCTGGAGTTTCTTGATTATTGCTTCAATTTCACCAGCTGTTAATGGTCTGTTCAGTCTTTCTGCTTTTTCTTCATTCAGTTTTGGAAGATTATATTTTCCTAGATATTTGTCCATTTCACCCAGGTTTTCAAATTTCTTGGCATATTGTTGTTTGTGGTAATTTCTTATAATCCTTTGTACTTCTGTGGTATCAGTTGTAATTTCTCCGCTTTCATTCCTGATTTTATTTATTTGCATTCTCTCCCTTTTTTTCTTGATGAGTCTGCTTAAAGCCTTATCTATTTGTTTATCTTTTCAAATTTTGAATTGTTCTTTTAGTCTCTATGTCATTCAGTTCTGCTCTGATCTTGATTACTGCCTTCTTTCTAGTTGCTCTGGGCTTTGTTTGTTGTTGTTTCTCCAGTTCTTGTAGATGTCGGGTTAGGTTGTTTATTTGAAATGTTTCTATCTTTTTTAGGTAGGCCTGTATTGCTATGAACTTTCCTCTTAGAGCCGCCTTCACTATATTCCACAGGTTTTGGACTGTTGTATGTTCATTTTCATTTGTTTCCAGAAACTTTTTAATTTCTTCTTTGATTTCATTATTGACCCAATCATTGTTTAATAGCATGGTATTCAATCTCCATGAGTTTGAATGTTTTTGAGGTTTTTCCATGAGGTTGGTTTCTTGTTTTAAGCCCTTGTGGTCTGAGAAAATGCTTGATATGATTTCAATTTTCTTATATTTGTTGAGGCTTGTTTTGTGTCCTATCATGTGGTCTAGTCTAGTCTATCATGTAGTCTTTTAATTGGAGAATTTAATCCATTTACATTTAAAGTTATAATCAATAGGTACTTTTTAATTTTTCCCCTTGTATGTGTGTTCCTCTCTCTCTCTCACTCTTTTTCTTCATCTTTTTAAACTAGTCCTTTTAGCATATCTTGCAATGCTGGTTTGGTAGAGCTGTATTCTTTTAGCCTCCTTTTGTCGGGGAAACTCCTTATTTCACCTTCCATTTTAATTGAAAGCCACGTTGGGTAGATTAGTCTTCGTTGCAGGCCTTTGCTTTTCATTACTTGGAATATTTCTTGCCATTCCCTTCTGGCTTGTAGCGTTTCTGTGGAGAAATCAGCTGCTAGCCTTATTGGGGCTCCCTTGTATGTTACTTCCTATTTCTCCCTTGCTGCCTTTAAGATTTTCTCTATATCTTTGATATCTGCCATTTTAATTATGATGTGTCTTGGAGGGGGTCTTTTGGGGTTCCTCTTGACTAGGACCATCTGTGCTTCCTGGACTTGTGTGACTGTGTGACTTTTTCTCTTCTCAAATTAGGGAAATTTTCCATCATTACTTTTTCAAATAGGTTTTCTATGCCTTGCTCCTCTTCTTCCCCTTCTGGTATTCCTATTATATGGATATTATTATGTTTCTAGTTGTCCTGCATTTCCCTTAACACCTCTTTGTTCTTTTTGAGTCTTTTTTCATTTTCTTGTTCTTTCTGGGTGTTTTCTCTACCATGTCCTCCAGCTCGCTGATTCAATCCTGTGTTTTATCTAGCCTGCTTTTGATTCCTTCTACTGTGTTCTTCAATTCAGAAATTATATTCTTCATTTCTTCTCGGTTCTTGTTGATAGCTTCTGTGTCCTTTTTCATGCTGATATAGTTTGCAGTAAGTTCCTCATAGTTTCCCTGTAGTTTTTTGTAATTCTCACTGAGCTCATTGAGTTCGTTGAGCTTCCTTATAACCATCTCTGAACTCAATCTCTGATAGTTTATTTGCCTCTATTTGTTTTAGTAGTCTTTCTGAGGATTCTTCCTTTCCTTTTGATTGGTGGTTGTCTCTTTGTCTTCCTATTATTGGGCTGCCAGAGCAAAACCACAAAGCCCAGGAAACAAACCCACATCCACAAAAATAACTGCCCCCTGCAATCCCACTAACAGCAAATGAAACAGTATTAATAATGCTGTAAAGAGATTAAGACTATTATAAGAAGAGAAATAAACTATAGTATAAAATCTAGTGACTTAATATGCACCGACTTGATGGACAAGAAATGAATGTTAAAACGCTATGTAGAAAAAAAAATATCACACGTCATGGAGAAGACCACAGTGGATTTCATCTTGGTGGCCGCCAGTATTTACCCCTGCTTTTTCTTACTGGATCCACCTCTGGTGATGTCAGATGTTGATCCCATCTGACTTTACGCAGCCTGTTTGAGACTTCCAGGGATCTACTGTGTGTGGCTGTCTCCATCAGTTGTTAACCTAGTCACTCTGCACTCAGTGATCAGGCTTAAGCACCATAGGGCGGGGCCGAATCCCTCCTGGGTTTGGGGCTAATGTTCCCCCTCAGGCTGCTGCTCAGAGGGGAGTGGTCTGTGTGAGCTTGATGGCTGCTGCCTTATGGGGGATGACTCAGCACCGGGATCCCAGTGGCTACTCTCTCAGTTCTCTCCCCAAAGTCTCCATCCTCAGTCTCTCCTCAAGCATCTCTAGTCCACTCTGCCCCACCTTTGCGGGGGTCTACTGTCTGTGGCTGCCACTCTGCCCTCAGCAGTCAGCAGGAATCATATTAAATGCTTAAAGGGCATTTAGTGATAAGGCATTCCAACTTGATTCTTAGAGAAAATGAATAGATATTTTACATAAATAAACCTGCAAAAAAGAACTTCTCCGGGTTTTCATTTTTATACCTGGATTTTCATCTATCAAGTTGATATGCAAAATTGAGCTATACTTATGTATTTGGTCAAAGAGTATTTATGGAATTCACTACTTGCACACTGGTAGTTTTACTCAGTAACATATGGGTCTATTATAACTTCTCCTGAGGTGATGTCACGTTGACTTAGTCCCTTTCCTTACACTCTGCCTCCAGGTGACGTCATGCTGTTGCTGTAGTTCTCTCCTGCTGCCCCAATGAATTACTGCAAAGGTAGGGGCTGAAAACAAAGCCCATTGATTATCTCATGACTCTGTAGGGCAGAAATCCGGCCATATGCCCTGGTTTCTCTGCTCTGGGTCCCACACGGACATCGTTAAGGGATCAGCTTGCTGGCCTCTCATTAAGAGGCTCTGAGAATACGCTTCTTTAACCTCAGAGCCAGCAACATGTGGGAATCTCTCTGAATTCCCCTTTTGCCTGCCTCTTCCATCTTTAAGGGCTCCTGGGAGACACTGGGACCACCCCAATGGTTGAAGATAATCTCTTTATTTTAAAGTCAGTGTGTCAGTAATCTTAATTACATCTCCAAAGTCACTCTCACAGCAGGGCCTGGATGCCAACTGAATACTCACAGGACAGCAACCTTGAGAGAGCACACCTTCAGTCTTCTACCCACGCACGGACTGATGCGCTCATCCCAAGAGGCCGGCCTGTAGCCAAACGAAGCATCTTTTAAAACAAGTAGTTGTCTACCCCACAGTCACTAAGAAAGTAAACTTGGCTTCTCCCTTGCTCCCCTAAGGAATCTCAACTAACTTGTACGACCAAACATCTTGAAAAGCTACGGAATATAGGGAGAAAGTAAACTAAAATTACAAGTAAAGAGAGAGGCAAAACATATCGACACCCAATATTATAACTATTTTGACCTTTAACAAAGCTGAGATTTTTTAAAATAAACTTTTGCCTGTGTTTTGCATTGTGCTATGGCCATTTATATCTGTTACAGGTGAATGTGTGTTTGCCATTGAAGGGTGTGCCAAATGCTTAACCTTACAATAGATTTTTTGTATTCAGATTTTTGTAAGTGCTTTTCCTGGAACGGTTCTTAATGGGAACACACATACCAACTATTGATTTCTTGCTGGCATTTAGTCTTTCGCTTCATTTAGATGGAAACGTTGAAATGGGTCATTATTAGGTTTACTAGATGGAACTTGAAACTGTACCTACTGCAAGGGTAAACTATATCGGGACATTAATCGGTGGGACCCACGAAAGTCCTACAAAATTTCTTTGGCATTGGGCTGAAGAGGTTACCCAGGCAGAGTTGTTCCTAAAGGGACAAACCTGCTCTGCGAAATGGTCTTCACCCCGAAGGCAAAGTAGGAATGTTGAAAACAGTGCGGCACTTGTCACTCAAAACTAAAACAAGTCCTACCTCCGGGAAGCTTTTAAGGGGAAATAACACCCAAAAGGTCGAGTCACAGGCCACTTGTTTCATTCATCGATGACCTTGGATTTTTTATGTAGACGATATTATCTAAAAGCTGGATCAGTTTTGTCTATTTCTTTTGTACTCTTTATGTCTTCCCCCCGCCCCTTATTTTACTGAACTGGTTCCAGAAAAGTGTAATCCCATCTTGTTCTTGAGTTTAATAGAAATACTTCTAAGAGTTTCACCAGAAAGTATGGCTTTTACTGTATGTTATGAGTTTCTACCTTTTATAAGACTAAAGAAATTGCCTTCTAACACTCATTTATTAGAGTTTTTGCAATGAGTCACTATCAAATTTTTCAAAGTCTTAATCTGATATGATCATATGTTTCTCGCAGGTAATCTTTGAATGTGATGAAATTATAGTGATAGATATTTTGTAATGCTGAATCATTCATGTTCTGCTGGAGAGACTGTATTAGGTAATGCATGGGCATGTGAGTCTGTGTGTTAACATATGGTTGATTTTAATTTAACATTTTAGTTAGGATTTTTGTTAAATAAAACAGGCTATTAATTTTGTTTAATTTTGTTTATATGGTTTAGGTATCAAGGTTACACTGTCTTGCTAAATCGACTTATGTAGCTCTCCTTTTTTTTAAATTTTAATCTAGGAAAGATGTTGCATGCAACAGAAAAATTCTGTTCTAGAAATTTTCCCAACACTTACTTATAACACAACTTGGTCTTGGCAGCCTAAAAATGGAGAGATGTTTGGCTGCTGATTCAAATCTTATATGTTGTTTTGTCCATTCTGGTTTTTTTAAACATGTCCTCCAGTTTTAGTAATTCACGTGTTTCTAAAAAATTATTGATTTCATCTGGTTTTTCAAAGGTATAAACAAAGTTATGTATAATGTTATCCTTTCAAAATTCCTCTACTACTTTGCCTATGCAACCCATTTTCTTCCTAATATTTTCACTCTTGCAGAGTTTTATTTCTCATTATTTAAGCAAAAAGCTTTTGGTTTTTTAACTTTGCTTTATTTGCTAGTTTGTTTTCAAGTTTATTAATTTCTAATTATTCTTCATCTTATTTTATTCTTCCTATACAGTTTGTTTATTTCCAACCCCACCTTGAGTTGACTGTTTAGCTGACTTACCGTCACTGTTTCTTGTCTCCCAAGAAATATATTTAAGTTAATAATTTAACTGTAATGTGGCATAAAGATCCCATAATTGTTATTATTGTTATTTTCTATTTAAACTATGAATTATTAAGATCTGCTTTTAACGATTTAAATATATGGAGGATTTTGTCACCATCTCATTATTTACTTTCTTACTGTGTTTAATTTTTAAAAATTGTGTTCAGAAAATGTAATCTGTAAAATGTTAATATTTCAAATTGTTGAGGTTACTTTTATGGCCTAAGCTACCATCAAGTTATACATATTTAAAAATACATTGATCAATTTTAGTAATGTACATGTTTCTAGAAAATTTTCGATTTCATCCAGGTTTTCAAATGCATAAACATATGTTTCATGTGTGCTCTAAAAATATCAATGCTCATTTACCAGCTCAGGGTTATCAGTTGTATCTGTAAGCAATTTATGTCGATAATTATTTTTTATCACTGATTTTGTGAGATTCTAATCTCTTGTAATGACTATGAAGTTTTAATTAATTCTCCATAATTTTGTAAAATTTTGCTTAACATATTTCCAGGTTTTGCTGTTAATGTCCATGAAGGTCTATAACGATTGTATCTTCTCGGTGGATTGCTTTATTCATGCACTAAAATTCTCCCTCTTTGTCCTTTTTAGTGTTTTTCACATTAAATTTCTTTTTTTTTCTGATACTAATATTGCTCTCCAGCTTTTTAAAAATTAGCACCTCAAAGTATGGCCCAGGGGTCCCTGAGGGTCCCTGAGACGCTTTCAGAGGTTCTTCAAGAGCAATCTGCTTTCTTAGTAACACTGAGATGTGCTTTGTCTTTTTTATCCTGTCCTGTGAGTAACAGCGGAGTTTTCTGAAAGTCGTGTGATATGTGATATGACAACAGCTTGCATGTAGATACAGATATGAGAGTCCAGCTGTCCTCTATTAACCAGACAGTAAAGATTTGCAAAAGTGTAAATTAATGCAACTCTCTACAGTAATTTGTTTTCTGTTTTGGAAAAGATAGTCATTTTTCAAAAACCGGGTGTATTATTGTCAGGGTCCCAAACAAGTTGGACCCAAAGGGGAACACACCAAGACACACCACAATTACATTGCCCAAAATTAAACATAAGGAGAGAATCTTAAAAGCAGCAAGAGAAGAGAGTTACCTACAAAGGAGTTTCCATAAATGTATCAGCTGATTTCTCAAAAGAAACCTTACAGGCAAGAAGGGGCTGCAAAGAAGCATTCAAAGTCATGAGAGGCAAGGACCTCCATCCAAGATTACTCTATACGGCAAAGCTATCATTTAGAATGGAAGGGCAGATAAAGTGCTTCCCAGACAAGGTAAAAGCGAAAGGATCTCATCATCACCAAGCCCTGATTATATAATATGTTAAAGGGACTTATCTAAGAAAGAGAACTTCAAAACCATGAACAGTAAAATGACAACAAACTCACAGTTATCAGCAACTGAACATAAAAAAAACAAAAAACAAACTAAGCAAACAACTAGAACAGGAACAGAATCACAGAAATGAAGATCACCTGGAGGGCTATCGGTAGGGAGGGGGAGTGGGGAAAATGAGGAAAGGCTACAGAGAATAAGGAGCATAATTTGTAGGTACAAAATAGACAAGGGGGGTTAAGAACAGTGTAGGAAGTGGAGAAGCCAAAGAACCTATATGGATGACCCATGGACATGAACTAAGGCGGGGGATGCTGGGGGGAATGGGGGTCCTAGGCTAGGCGGATGAAGGGGGGAAGAAAGAATGGGACAACTGTAATAGCATAATCAATAAAATATACTTTTTTAAAAAGTACTCCTTTTAATTTTTGTTCTAATTTTAATAAGGTTAATATCAATGGATGTAACCCATATAATCAAAAGTGCTTTTGAGTTCTCAGTAATTTTTAAGAGGTAAACAGTTCTCAGACCAGAGCAATCAAGAACCTCTGTTTTATTTCACACATCTTTATTTGCACTGTTTCTATATTGAGTCTTCATGGATTAATTCTTAGAAACAGCATGTGGGTATAAAAAATTGTTTTAATTCAATCTATTTTTTGTTAATGGCTTGAATAAATTATATATATTTTGATTACTGATGCATTTCAGCTTCTTTTTCCAGCTTATGCTATATTTCTCATATATTATTCCTTTACCTCAACATTTTACTCTTTTCCTAGAACCTATAGAATTAACTACATTTTTCTCTACCAATCTATTTCTAGATAGGTACTCATTCACATTAGTAATATAAAAGATTAACTATATATATATATATTTTTAAAGTCAGCATCCTTATCTTTTTAACTTAAAGGAAGTGTGGAGAATTTTGCTCCATTTTCCTTCTCAGCACCTTCCAACGGCCCCCACTCCTCCAGCACACACATTCAGATTCCACATTCTGAGATCTTTGCTTTGAGAGGTGGAATTTTTAGCATACAATCATTCTTATGTCCTTTTTCAGAAACCATGATCTCTTTTCCCATAACAATTTTTTGCCTTAAGAGAAACTACAGTACCTGTGATAATAAAAATTTTTTTCCCTTCCACCTTTAGTGGTCTCACATTTTCTATACAAACAAACAAAAAACCCTGTATGAATTTAGTCTCACACTGAAGTCTAATATTTAATCAATGTTATTCCACTCTACTCCTATTCAAAACACACACTTAATGAAACTGGATTACAGGGCATTTCCTAGTCATCTCCCACCATTTTCCACCTCTACATGCTGCATCTGTTCCCTACTTATGCCTGAATTCCCTCCTCAGTCTTCATATTTCTATAACCAACTTGAACCATGATCTGGTTCAAATGTTCCCCCTTCCTCAAAGACCTCCCCGAGAAGCCCATATGGAAGCAATTCTCAGGCACTGAATTCTCAAGCATTTTGTATCATTCAAAATGCAGATATCTTATGCTGCATTGATTTATAGTTATTTGAGGTTGTATTCTATTTTCCCAATTATATTGTAAGTTCTTTGAGGGCAGAAATTACTTAACCCATCTTTGCATCCCCCACATCACTAAACATAGGATTATTCACAAAACATTATGGAAACGAATAATTTTCAGGAACATCACAGTCAAAACCAACTGGCATCGAGTTAAGCAATTACTTTTTGGTGTAGGGGAAGTAGTCTCGGCACACAGCGTGCACCCTTGGTTTGGGTGCACTGGGAATTATTCTTCCGTGGGCTGAGCAGAGAAGAGTTGCAGTTGGAGGTCTCCTACATTTCTGTTCTGCATATACTTAAGAAGCAACCGAAAGGGTTTCTTTTTGTCAGAGCTTATTTATTTATTTTTCGAAAGAGAGGGAGCGAAACGTTGATGCGAGAGAGAAACATAAATCGGTTCCCTCTCCTACATGTCCTGACAGGGACCGAACCTGCAACCCAGGCATGGATCCTGACCGGGAATTGAACCGGCAACCTTTCACTTTGCAGGACAATGCCCAACCAATTGAGCCACATGGATCAGGGTCAGAAAAAGTGTCTTTAGCTGCCACCATGCCTCCCTCTCTCCTGCCATTGCCAAATTAACTTAGGGCCCTACAATAAAAGAGCTGAGGGAATCACTAACTGGTTTCTGTTAGCACCATCAGTCCATGCGCAGTTTCTAAAGCATTTTTAAACATTTCCCAATAATATTACATGCTCTTTTATCAAAACCCACCATGCACATCAAAAGAAAAAAAAAGGAAAGAAATGTAGGTTATTTGAAATACACAGTATGCCAACCTTACCCAGGATGACATTCGCTAGCAATGAGTTCGTGTATCCCGATTCCCTCTATTTTCACAAAGACATGTGCTACCACCTAAACTGCGGAATGTACCTGCGTATGTAAAATACAACATAGAAATAGTTTCCATAGTCCACTTTCCAAATATATAAGCCATCCACTATCTTCAGTTTAGACCAACAAAAATGTATCGAGTCCCTGCAATTTTCCAGAAACTACCTAAGGCAATGTGTGTGTGAAGATGAATTAAACCCATCCCCCGTTCCCAGGACACTGGAGTCAGAGGAGGGAATAAACGCCCAAATGGAAAATGTCAATACGATGTGGTGAGGTCTCTAGTAAGAGGTTTTATATCGCATATTGGTTTCAAGAAAGGCTCCCATGATGAGCTCACCCTTGGCTGAATTTTTGAAGGTGAGTGTAAGTGAAGCAGATGCTTGCCAGTAATGCATTTCAGAAAGAGGTATAAGGTGCTATTCTCTGGTCAGCCCTTTAGAAATACTAGAAGGCTGTAGGGAGTGCTGGGAGTCGGTGCCAGCTGGTGCGGTGGCAAAGAGATCTTGCACTGTATGATGATAAGCGGAGAGTTATGTTTGCTCCCCCAAACTGGGCTGCATGGGAAGACGAGAATCCCACAGAACATAGCAGATTCTCTGGAATATACACGTATGATCCTGTAGTCGAATTAATCATCCTTTCAGAAATTCACATTGAGAATTTTAAAGGCAATGAAAAATAGTCCTGCAGTCAAGGAGCTGGCTCATGTTAACCTGGCATTTCCCAAACTTATTTGGCTTCTAATCATTTTTTCACAGAAGAACTGTTAACATCCCATGTGACTCAAGTGTTTCACAAAACCTAGCTTGGGCAATATTGGATATCGGCAGTGGAGCGGCTCCTGGGCTCATCACGTTATACGTATGTTGATGAATTTGGACTTTGCTTGGCATTCAGCAGGGGACCATCAACATTGTTCCAGCAGGAAAATAGTTTGATCGGAGCCATGGTTCGGGAATGTAATGCAACAGTGATGTAAGGGTGGGTCGGAGGGGCGGCGGGCGGGAGGCTGGAACGCCAGTGAGGAGAATTCATTCTTGGAACGGTTCAAAATATAAAACTATAAACATATGTTTTGGAAATGTTTTTAGACTGAATAAATTCTATGATAATATACTAGGGAAATTTCTTTGAAAATCCATAACAGATGCCAGCAAGAGGACTGCCCACGTTATCATCAGTTCGTGTGCACTGGGGCTCTCCAGGGGCGCTATGCGTGTGTGCGCGGTAACAACCCAAGCCCAGGCAACGGGCTTGCTTGCCTTGTTGTCAACCTGGAGGAAAGAAAATGATCAAGATAAAATAATAAATTTCAGATGGAGTCAATTACTGTAGCCAGTCACTACTCAACTATTTATTAAGCACCCACAGGGTGCACAGGACTTGACTGAGTTCTTGTGAACGTTTATAAATTTATTAAGAATAGAGATATTTTTCTACCACAGTAATATGTAATCAGCATTGGAGTCTGAATAAAAACAGGGCTCCCTGCGGCTCATCGACGTTGACGGTAAGCAGAAAGCGGCCACCAGTGAGCAGCCGTGGAACAACTGCGCTCCATGTCCAAAAGAAAAAACGGAAAGTAAAATAACACAAACAAGAGGCAAACCCAGCCCTTTTCAACATTCCATCATTGGAAAGAGTATTGGATTAGACAATTTTCAAACTTTTAACAATATATAAGGCGATTGTTAGGTAAAAAAAAAATCTTGGGATAACTCAGAAAGCCTGGGGCACAAGCAATTCCAACACCTCAGAAGTGGGCTGATAGGTAACAGATAATTCTAGTGTGCACTTGGTCAATCAGAACATACATATCAAACACAAATATGTGTCTGGCTCTGAACAAGGCACTGAGGGTACGGCAGTGAACAAAGTTTTCTAAAATCATTGCCCCTGTGGAGGCCGAATTCTGTTAATGAAGACAGATCTGAAACGAACAAATAAGAGTAGTTATTGACATGGGTGTGGGCAGAGATTAAAAACGTAGACATGGATGCCAGTGTGATGAATATCATGGAGAGAAATTAGGCAGAGTACAAAAATAGGGGCTTTCCAAAAAGTCAGGAGAACTTGAGAAAAAAAAATTTTTTTCAGGCAGAAAAAATCGCAGGTGCAAAGGCCCTGAGGCAAGTCCTCTATCTGTGGCTAGGTTAGAACGACAAAGAGAAAGGGCAGTAGAAATGAGGTGAAAAATAATAAGATGTCAGTAATTTAGGCACAATGCAATGAGTGTGACCGACACCGTGGAGGGTGTGGAGGTGGGGGCAGATAGGATCGACATGTTTGAGAGGACCATTGTGGCTGCTGTATTAGGAAAAAACTGGAGGGTGGGCAGACAGGCAGGAGTAAGCAAACCAGTCAGGTTTTCCTAGTAATGCAAGTGAGAAATGGTGGAGGCTTGGATGTAAGCGGCAACAGTGAAAAAGTGGTCCAACTTAGGATACATTTTGATGGTAATGCTGTTTGCTGGCAGAGAAGCCAGGGATGACTTAGTCTTTGGCTTGAACAACTTGGACAGATACAGTTGCCATCTAATGAGATGTGGAAGGCTGTAGGTGGAAGTAGGTTTTGGGATGAAAAATGAGAATTCAGTTTTGGGCATGTGAACTATGAAATGTTTATTCAGCATCCAGTTGGAGACTTCGAGTAAGCAGTTGCATATGAGCTTAGAGATCAGAGAAGGTTCCAAGGCTGGAGACAGAAAATTAGGAATGGATGGTCTCACTGAGAGAGAACACAGATAAGGAAAGGATCTAGGGCTGAGCCCTGGGACACAACAATATTTACAAGTCAGGGAAACAGTGAGAAGCTAGTAGGGCAGATTGTGGGGGGAAAAACCAGCCAATTAAGTGAGAAAACCAGAAAGAGTATAATATCCAGAGATCCAAGTAATTATTTCAAGAGAGATGAAATTTTCATTTTGTGTCAAAAGCTGCTGGTAGATCAAGATAAATAGAACTGAGTATTGACTACTGCATTTAGAAACACCAAGAAAATTAATGACTTTGACAAAGTTTTGGGGGAAAGCTAGTGATAAATGTTCTTGAAGTGGGCTTCATAAAGAAACTGGAGGCGAATCTAAATAACTCCTTCAAGGAGTTTTCCTGTAAAAGGAAGAAGAAAAATGGAACAATAGCTTTCAAGGTGTGAACCTCAAGAGAGAAAGGGAGAAATTTCTCAATGAGACAGATTATACTATGTTCTATATTGATGAATCCAGTAGAGAGAAAATAAGTGATCGAGAGAGAGAGAGAGAGAGAGAGAGAGAGAACACAGGAGAATTTCCAGGGCTATGACTTTAAGTAGGCTATAAAAATAGCATTTAGTGCCCAAATAAAGAGGTTGGACTTTTTAGGAGTAAGGGCGGTGGATATTTCCTGGTATGAAAAAAGGCACCTAACTGTAGGTACACGGATAGATGCGCATGGGGGAGAGATCTCTTCTCATTTCTTCCGTACAATGTGTATGAAATGGGAAGTAAGCTCATCAACTGAGAGCAAGGTTAGGGAAAACATGACCATTGGAAGAGAGACTGTGCTGAAGATGTTGTTTGGAAATTTGAGTAGAGAAGAGTGATTGCTTGAAGGGGCAGAAAAAAATACAGAACTCTCAAGCAGCTCCAAGGTCCTCCCTGAGACTGATGGTCTTTAAGGTAAGACCACTAGCACGGTCTTGCATTTTCCTTTAGTTGAGTTGAGCTGTATAAAGGCTTAAAAGGAGTGGATGAAGAGTGTAAGTTGGCCTGTGATAAACTTTTGGAAGGTTAGTACAGTATAAGAAAGTGAGACAAGGCACAAGGACATTGATGATGGATCAGAGGGAGTGATTATCGATGGACCATGGGATTTGGACAGGAAAGAATGTGGAATTTGGACACCAAGATGTGATGTGAGTATTGAAAAAGAGAGAGTCGGGGAACCAAATGGATTGTAGGTCCCAGTAGGATCAAAAACTCATTAAAATTTGAGTAGCAGAGGGAGTAAAATTGCTAAGTAGTGGATGATAAAGATGAATAGGATGATCAAAAGCAATATGATGGTGAATTAGCACTTTTCAATAAGCCAGTCAGGAAAGACAAGTGCCATATGTTCTCACCTATAAGAGGCATCTAATGAACAAAATAAACTAATGAACCAAACAGAACTACAGGCACAGAAACATGGAGCAAACTGAAAGTGACCAGAGGGGTGGGAGAAGGGGGATAACGGTGGAAAGAAGGGGGAGGAGCTAGACCAACAACATGTATGAATGAGCCACGGGCATGGACAGCAGTGTGGGGACTGACTGTGGGAGCAGGGGGTGAGATGGGTGGAGGAGAACCAAGGGGGGAAATGGGACAACTGCGATAGAATAACAATAAAAGATGACAATAGAAAAAACAATGGAAGGATTTCGGGGCTTTAAGACCATGGTGACAAAGGAAGGAGAAGATAATTAGAAGACAGAAGGTCGAAGAGTTGAAGAGCGAGGATACTTAAAGAATACTATATATGCATGGATATTCAAATTACATAGAGTTTTTTCTGGGAGTTGAAAACAGAAGAAAATTAATACTGAGAAGCTTTCACAAAAAAAGGAAGATGGAGTAGGACAGTAGGAATTTGGAGGTGAAAATATTTGACATTAATCATAATTTTAAATATCCAGTGAATTGTAGAACAGCTTTGAACAAATTTTAACGAACAGGTGGGTCACTCAGGGCTGTTATTGAAATCAAGATAATGATTCAGTTGTTCTGGGGTAAGAGCTGAGATTCTGCAACTGTAATGCAGCAAGTGTAATAAATGAGAGAGAGAGAGAGAGAGAGAGAGAGAGAGAGAGAGTGTGTGTTTGGGTCAAGATCTCAGTTTAGAGAGAACCAAATAGCCTTCAAGAAAACTCTTAAGTTTCTGTTTCTTTCTGTTATGTTTTACCTTTCTCCTCAAATACACAGGAACGATTTAGACTCTCATTCAAATGTGAACAGAAGAAAAGAAAGTATCCAAAATATTAAAATTCAGCTATGAGATAGTTACTAGTGATGTCTTGTACATAACTAGATATTTTGAATAGATGTTTAAAAGCAGTGCTTTGCACACTAATATTTCACTTGGGGAATAAAGCCAGAAAGGAAAAATGTGATCTCTTTCCCAGAAGGAGTTACTGACATTCTTTGCTTGCCATTTTAAAGAGAGTCCCCGATAATAACTCTTGTTGCCTTTCATTTGTTTGTTTAAAGAAAGACCTCAAGGAAATGGGATTGTGGGCAGATGTGGTTCATGATGATTAAGAAGAAATGACTCTGATACAAATTAAAATCCATTTTCTAAAGGATTGGAAACGCAGTATCTAGCCCAGGTATTCAAAATAAATACGTAAATTATTCTATCTGCTAAAGCTTTGGAGCTGGCCACGCACAATGCTTTAGCTAAGGAAGGAAGAAGATCCTATTAACCTGTGACATATTCTCCTGTTATGGTCAATAAAAGCCACAGATTTGGATGCCAGCTAATTCTCTTTAGCTGCCTCTGCTGCTGGGTAGGAGAGGTAGAATCAGAGGAAAATAGGGTTAAATCTTAATGAAAAATTGCAGGTCTTCGAGATTATGAATTGGATTGATGAGTTTTTCTTTCCTGAAGGACAACATGCAGATTAAAGAGCTTTTAACTGTTCTTGATGCAATCAAAAGGTTATGGTCCTCTGCTAAAAACTCAGTTTTAGCCACAGTTTACGTAAGTTGTTCACATTACTCACTCAGTAATGATGTACTTGGCCCCGCTGTTTGCGGTCTGGTTCTCATTTGTTTGGTATTACATTCCAAGACTGCAATGACTCAGAAATGTTCCTTATTTTTTACAGTAAGAAGAAATCGCATGCTTTGCCTGAAACATCTTGTTTAATCACCTGTCTTCCCAGACTGTGGTCTTCCCACAACCTCTCCAAACAGGTGTATGTAAGTAAAGACTTCCACATCCTGAGTTAGAAGGACCAATATATCTAACCAGAAACCTTCTGCAGTTAGCTTCTTACACTCCCGTGACATTAACAGTGTGAACCCTGAGGATTAAAAAGGGCTCCTGATGGTTAATGGGGCTCTGATTCTAAAAAAAAGCCAGAGCCCTGGCCAGGTGGCTCAGTTAATTAGAACATCATCCCATACACCAAAAGCTTGCAGCTTTGATTCCCGGTTGTGCGTTTGATCTCCGGGCACATACCTAGGTTGCGGGTTCGATCCCCGGTTGGTGCATGCATGGCAGGCCACCAATGGCTTTCTCTCTCACATCAGCCTCTCTTTCCCTCTCTCTCTCTCTCCCCCTCTCTCCCCTTCCTCTTTCTCTAAAATCAATAACCAAAACCAATAAAGATATCCTCGGGTGAGAATTTTAAAACATAAAAATAAATTTTAAAAAGCAGGGCCTAGCAGCCATTTCCACAGAAGGGCCTCTGACACAAATAGCATGCACGTAGAAACCTGTACTGAACTATCGGCTGGCCGAAAAGTCCGCTACATTTTTTTCTGTAAAATGAAAGACACATTTTTCATTTTCACCAATAACTTTATTGATTTGGATGTTCTGAGTAGGTCATCAATCTCCCACTATTGGCTTCTAGTGGGTAGAGGCCAGGGATGCTGCTAAATATCTTCCAATGCATAAGACAGTCCCACAGCCAAGGATTATTTGGCAAAAATGTCAATAGTATCAAGGAACTTCGCTAACTTCGCAAACTACTTTTTGACACATTCAATCAGTCACAGCACCTTCTCCACACACTGCACACGTCTTTTTTTTTTTTGCACTTCACTTGCATTTTTACCTTTCTTGAAATAATGAAGCATATTTTGGGAATACACCAAAAATGTTGCATATTTTCTTCCACTTCAATATTAAAATGGCTACACAAAAATGTGCCAATTTTGATAAGTATATTTTTAAATGCACGCTGATATGACAGCTGCCACATTACAATCTAACAAAATTATTTCCAATGAACTTAAAGATGACTAAGCACTATTAGAGCCATCATATGGAAAAAAATATAATGGACTTTTTGGCCAACCCAGTACTTGCCTCTGCACTGACCTACCTGCCTGCAGGTAGTTTCTGCCATTGGAGCCAGCCTTTCTAAAGGAGTTCCTGGAGCCCTTATCGCAACAAAGAGCACTGAGACTTGCTCCATCCAATCGGAGCTGTGTAGCTCTGACCAATCAGAGCGTCTCCATTCTGACCAATCAGGACAGTGCCTTTAGGACCAATCAAACTGCATGTATTTCGCATCCTCATTTGCATAAGGATGAACCAATGAGGACCCAGAGGTGGGGACTTTTGTTCCACATAAACCAGCTCCCCTACGGCTGAGAGAGCAGACTGTAGACTGGGGTAGAGCTGAAACACCAAGGATGTCCCGCTACGGCAGAGCTGCCTTGTTGAAGAGGGTACTGACCCGTGGGCAGCCTCACAGCCCTGCTGTTTTCACACATCACAGATGAACTGTTCTGTGGCCATGCTATTCTCACAGACATGCTGTGTCACTGTTGGCACGGAACAAAATCTTCTTCACCACATCTCAAACTGGGGTTTCCTGTTGGCGCAAAGTTGGTGCCAACAACAATCGGATGACAACAGAAAACGTAAACCCTTTGCAATACTATACATTATTTACCTTTATCAGAGAATAGCTGCTGGGAGCAAGCATGCTTCTCAGAGTATAGGAAAACATTCCAAGATAAACAATTATCAACTATTCATGAAACATTTATCTAGCATGTATGAGGGAATGCAAAAGCTGTACTCAAATCTATTGGAAGAAATGTAATATGAAGAGGTGTGAGAATTTTGTTCTCTGATGACATGAAAAATAAAAGTAGGGGAAATAGGTTAAAAAAATTTTTTTTTGCTATGGACTGTTAAGCTTCTGTGTTCTCAGAAAACAGATTGATTGTCTTTGAACCTTCAGACCCCTGAAGACATCCAAACAGAAATGGAGTGAAAGATAAGAGAATCAGATGAGGAATTAGTCTCAAACATGTGTTTCCTGCAAGCCCAGCTGTCTTGGATTCTAGCAGGAGTTAATAGGTATTCATTAAATTAAAAACAAAAACCGGCAGCCTCTCAAGATTTAACTTTTCTCTCCGTTAACCCACCATAACCTCTTGGGTTGCCTGATTTCTTTTCCTTCTCCCATAGTAACTTACAGCTCCCTCCCCCACCAGCCAGCAACAGAGTGTGAGCTCCATCAGGAAAAAAATTTTAAAAAAAAAGATGTCTTTAGTTTAAGGTATTCTCTTCCCAAGAAATGTGTTTAAATGAGTACTTATTTATAACATGCAAAACAGAAGTATAAAGCAACTTACAGCAGAATTAGTTTATAATATAAAAGAACTGTCACTCCAAAAGGTCCTAAGGAAGTAAAACACAGGAATTTTAGAATTTTGATCACAGAAGGAAATTTGGAGGAAAAAAAAAAGTATTAAAAACATGAGAGTGGCAACAGGTGCCTGGGGTGACAGACTTTGCCTGAGATTTGCTCTCTCCCAACCGCCAGCTCCAAGCAGGGGCCCCACCAATGATTTTTCAGAAAGTACCTGAGAAAAACTTGGGGGAAGTGAATTTCTAGGACTGATAATAGTCTCAGTAAACCAATTAAGTCAAAGCAAGGGAATCCAGTGCCATGCTCTTAATTACTTGCAGTTCCTTTAGTTTCACAAGGGCTGTTCTAAATCTGGAAAGAGTACCCTGCAAAGCCACATTTTTAGATTCACTGTCAGGTTAGCTGCCTGATATAAGATCAGCTTTGTTGCTCTCTTGGGTCACTCGGAGTTAAATTTTTAAGAAGCCGGAGTTACAAAGAGAAAGTGAAAAAGTAGCAGTAATTTATTGCACTAAAGCAGCATTTTCTCTCCTAGGTGTAACTGCTGTAGTATAATCTCCAGGTACATCACGGTCTTGATTATTTTGCACTTTGTAACTGAGAGGCTCTCTCTCATATTTGTGTGGTGCCAGGCTTGTGAGCTATGGCCTCTTCCCCTGATGTAGAGGAGACAGTACCCGCCCCCAAAAGAAGAAAACCATTTAGACAAGACAAAGGATGTCAGTGAGTATTGCATTTATTCATCACCTCGACTTCCCAGACTTGCCACACCGTCCTTGAATTAGACAATGAGCTTTTAAGGATTTTTCTGATTTAACTTCTCTAGGGCTCAGTTGACTCCTCTATAAATGAAGGCTGCATGTTACATAATCTGAAAATCACATCCAGCCCAACATTTTATGATTCCATTCCCACAAGTCCAATTGTTGCAATCCTATTATCTTCTAGGCATCAAAGAACCAACATTTGAGTAAATCTTTCTCCTGTGTGGTAAATCAGCAGTGTTCAGAATGGTCCATAACCCTCTCCTGAAAGAACAGACATGATGATATATTCCAGCTTGGGGCCACTCTCATTCTTCTGCGAGTTCTTGGAGATCTTTTTTTTTTTTTTTGGTGTGTGCAGCTCAGCTAAGACTGCTCAAGTCCATAAGTTCTTTATTGTGAAAGTTATCAAGGACAATGCATTTAACTCATCTGGCCTGAGCTGGTCAGTTTTGCCCATCCCCACGCTGGTGTGTCTCTGCCTTCCATCACATCACGGCCGCTCCAAGGATGAGATCACGCTGACATCTGTGAGGGGAGAAGGAAATACAAATAGCCTTCCTGTCACTGTCATTTTTTTCAAGAGCTTTCCATTTCTTTTGATAAAGGGGTAGTACGTGTCTACCATCTACCACTTAATGCTTTTAAACAGCGTTTTATATCTTGACCGCTGTATCTATATCTTGCTCCTATAGTATTGGCTTATCAACCACAGCATAATGAAATATTAAAAATCACTGGACTTGGAACTGAGGCATCTTGGTTTTTGCTGGATAATCTTTGGAAAGTATTCAGAGTCTCTGAGCTTCAGTTTCCCTGTCTTGAATGTTATTATGTCAGCAGTTCAGTACTTAATCTTAAGGCCTCTTCCTCTTCTTTAAAGGCCTTTTAATGCTCCTCATCTTTAGAGTTATCCCTGTAGCATTTCCATTTACGCTTGATGGACACATAGACATGTTAATTATATGAGTAAATAAAGATGCAATTATCGAATTTTAGAGTCAGATGATTTCACAGCAGCTATACAATCCAACTCTTATATTTTATGGATAAAATAACAAGATCCAGAGAAGTTAAGTGACTTCATACATAAACAGTGACATAGTTGGAACTGGAAACTAGGTCTCAACCTCCAGTGTCTTTTAAGTTATGATGTCAATGTTTCTGACTTTGTGACCCTCTAGAGTCTTGGTCTCATGCTTCCTGTTTTCTGTCTGGGGGCAGAGGACCAAGAAACACCCTTAACCCAGCATCCATCATTAATTTCCATCCCCACCACCTCCTGACTCGGGGACTTGGAGGTTAGGGGAGCGGGTAGGTTGTGAAACATAAACCTGGAAGATAGAACGGGGGGAAGAAGTGTGGCACATCAGTGTTCTGGATGTCAGAGGAAAATGAAGGGCAGAGTCAGTTTCCTCTAAGGCTCTACCCAGTACCTACTAGCTAAAAGCCTTCAGATTGCATTAGAGAGAGAGCTTAGAATACAGACCCTTAAGGGGACAGAGAGAGCCTTTACTTCAAAGAAAGCCACACTGGGAAAGTTCTATTACTAAGCGAACAGTCTTGCAGACTTGGAACACAAATTTCTATAGCTCCTCAACACCAGGGACTGAGCTAAATGTTGGGGGTATAAAGAGAGTGAACCGGAGATCCAAGCCTCCGGGCATCACCGTCCAGTGAGGTGGGCAGATGAGTCAGTGATGACAATGTAGAATGCTGTATTCCGCAGGATGTAAAGGGCGTAGATATTAAAAAAAAAAAAAAAAAGAGGGCGATATTCGACCAGTGTCTTCTAAGATGAGGAGAATTTGGACGATAGAGTGTGGCAGGCAGAGGGAGCAGCACTTGGGAGAGCTGGATATCACTGACCCGCCTCAGTCCTCGGGGGTTCCCTCTGGTCGTGAGGCCAGTGGGGACAGGAGGACAACCCTGACAGGTCACCGGGAGTCACCAAGGGCTTTCGGGCTGAGCAGCTGCAGGACTGTGTTTCAGAAGAACTACTCTGCTTCTTGCGCTGAGGAAGAGTTGGGTGCGGACCCCAAGGGCGAGGAGTTAGCAGGCAGCTGCATGTGCTCAGCGGGGGAGCCAGCGGGGAAGCCGCCATCGTGGTCAGCGGAGACTCGGCGTGAGCGCTGCGCCCAGAGTGTCAACAGACAACCCTCAGCAGGAACCACCGGTGCAGGCACAAAAGCGGGAGAGGAGAGTTTTCTTTCGAACGTCTAGTATCACTAACCTCAGCCACCCTAAGAATGGCATGTGCACGTAGGTTTACGTCAAGCAGGCAGGCAACGGCAGTGCATCTATGCCCAACCCGCCGCAACTGCGCCCTTGTGGTCGGCC